>CM023146.1:40092837-40275337 GCA_013133815.1 Cromileptes altivelis
GATTTCTCACGTAAGACACGTCGTTATTTAATAATAATAATAATAATAATAATAATAATAATAATAATAATAATAATAATAATAATAATATAATGATAATAATAATAATAATAACGTTAATGTTGTATTTTTTTTAATAAACAGTGCTCAACCGCCTGAGCTGACGGCCACGCAAGAAACAAGCGCCGCGGTAGCTGCGTTACTGGTTGTCCAGGGAACCAGCTCCAACGGCTGTTGAGGAGTGCTTCAACGGCACATTCGAGGAGGTCGGGGAGTCTGAACTCGTTTCCTAACGGCCGAGAGGGGCGGAACAGCGGGCGCCCAGCAGCGTGAGAGGGCTTCGATCAGTGAGGAACACGGGCCATCTCCTCCTCCTGCCCCTCCTCCTCCGCACCGGCGGCTATTTCACGAGGGAATATCTACAGAGGCTTTGTGGAGTCAGCAGGAGTCGCTCTTCCCACCACAGGACACCAGCCTACAGCATCAGCACGAAGTAAGCAAAGATCTATTTTCCACGAGTACACCTGTGAAGGCTGGCATTGCTGATAGTGGTGGTGCTTCTGCTCCTGCAGCGGGGAGAGGTGTGTGTGTGGGGAATCTCCCCACAATCCCCACATTTTTAAGAGGTGATGACTATATTCCAGATTTTGATGATCTGTTAGACAGTACTGGTGATTACAGACACAGTAACTTACCCAATTTACTGACATTATCACCTATACCCGCTTCATATCCTCCCCCTCCCAGTGTTTTTGCTGACGTTGTTGTTGAAAACGGTGAGGAGGAGAGCTTAGCATTTATTGATGCACATCCAGGCCACCCCTCCAGCCCGCCTCAGCCTATCCCTTTTCCCCTGCCTCCTCCAGTAGGTGTTGTTGTTGATGTTGATGAGTGTAGTGTTTGTTGATGCGTATTCAAGCCATCCCTCCAGCCCTCCTCGGCCTATCCCTCACCCCCTGCCTCATCCAGTAGGTGTAGGTGTAGTTGTTGATGCTGGTGTTGAGAGTGTATTGACCCATACGTCCCCGCCCTCCACCCCGCCGCCGCCTACCCGTCCTCAGCCTATTACCGACCCTGTCTCACCCTCTGATTCTCCCACCCCAGTGGCTGTTCTAGCAAGAGAGAACACTTTGCTCAAAATCAGGTGCAGGCATCAGGCTAGGTTAATCAAGCGCGAACAGCGTCAGAAAAGATTTGCCGAGACGCGATACCTCCTCCTGGCAAGCGAGCGGCGAAACCTGATTAGGAACACTAAAACTAACGAGCGACGCTACAGAGCCCTTAATACACAGATACATTTGCTTAAACAGAGCGTCGGCACCTTAATTGAATTACAGCACACAATCACAACATCAATAAATAACCTAGTAGACGCACTGTATAGAAAAACAGGAGCACATTGTTAAGTAAACGTAGATAATGGCACCACCAAGGAAACTATTAAAAACGAATGAGCACCAAGGTCAGGATGCTCGTTATGACACCGATGACGAAAGCACACATTTTACTGATAATGTCCATTCGTCCCAGTGCACTACAGAGGGGTGGCATGCTTTGACAGGTACAGTTAGGGAACGTTTTAACACACCCTCTGGACCAGATGTATTGGCTAGCCACAGCAATGTTATGCGATGGTCCAGATACATTATAAAAAGAATGCGGGGGATAGAGAAGAGAACAGCACTGTTTTTAAGAGACAGAATTTTATGCCCATCATCATCAGCGTCATCACCATCACATGCTTGTGGTTCAGGTTCTGGTGTTGCTGCTACTCCCGCTACACCTAATGCTGATGTTATTGTAGAAATCGGTGTTAATAATAACAACAACAACAGTGACAATGATAATATAGCATCACCATGCCACTGCTGTCAGTTCTGGGACTGTGAGTGTCTCTCGTGTGAATGTGTGCGTGATAATGGAGCCTCTGCTGAACATGCTGCTGGCAGTTCTGGGGCCGTGAGTGTCTCTGGTGTGAAGGTGTGTGATCGCGGGGTCTCTGCTGAACATGCTGCTGTCGGTTCTGTGAGTAACTCTATGGTCTGTCAACACGGCGCAGGAAATCCGGTAGAAGGAACACCTGCTGTTCCATCTACCAGTACAGGCGGTGCACAGTTGCATGTCCGTGACATACCTAGATTCAACGCTGCCGAATTTCGCCGGGTCGATTTCAGAGACGTTAGTCTTGATAACATCACCCAGGCAATTGACGGTGTTAGAGAGAGGTTGTTATGCGTGATTGGTGCAGCCTTAGAGGACTCTCCTGCAGGTAGTGTATTAAATGTGGTTTTGAGAGGACCATCTCTAGCCAGCGATGTGCAAGCTGTTTTAAGCTCTGACAACGCATATAACGCTGACGAGTTTTTGGAGGTGGTCTCTCAAGTTGTGCAGAGTAATGACACGTCGCTGACAGATGATCTGGAGTTTGTTGTGACCGTGGCACGTGGTAGTAGTGGTGGTGGTTCTAGACTGAGGCTAGGAAGCGTCCCTTATGATGAAATTTTATCTAAGAAGGGAAGGCACCTGTATAACCCTGAAAACGATGGGTCTCAGAACAGTCTTTGTTTCTGTCTTTGTCTCGCCCATTTTGTTAATGAAAGCTTGTCTGCCACTGATAAAATGCAGTATGCTAAACAACTGCATAGCGCTGTAGGATTTGATGAAACCCACAAGGTGTCGCTCTCTGATATCACAAAATTTGAACATCACTTAAACCTAAAAATTGTAGTATTCCACCATGGTTCAGGGCGTAAACACCTACAGTGTTACAAAACCCATGACGCAGTACATGCCAGCACTGTGTGGATGTACCTGCACAATGACCATTATTACCTGATTGTAAATAAAACCGGTTTCTTTGGCGGTACCTATGTGTGTGACTACTGTTACGGTTCATGCACAGAACCGTTTAAGCACGTTTGTAAATACCTCTGCAATGTTTGTTATACACAGTGTCACATGCACACAGGGGCCACTGTAAAATGTACAGAGTGTAAACGAATCTGCAAGTCCAGACACTGCTATAATCAGCATAAACACCCTCACTCTAAACATGGCGCAGCGCCGTGTGACAAAGTGAAATATTGTGAAGAGTGCGGTAAAACCTACAATGCGGCAAGAACGCAGCATAAATGCAAGCCACCAATGTACACACTGTAGCGAGGCCCTAAATGAGAGCGATGCTGTACACCAATGTTTTATCCAGCCGCTGAAAAAACAAACCCCACGCACAAAATACATATTTTTTGATTTTGAGACACGTTATCACGAGGGCAAGCACGAAGCAAACTTTGTGTGTGCTATGGACACAGAGGGAAACAAATTTTGTTTCAACACCCTGAAATGCGTTGACACGTTTGTTAAACGGTACCGGCAGCCAAAATATAAGGGGTACACATTTATTGCACACAACGCATCTGGGTTTGATAATTACATACTGCTGGAATATTTTGTGCAACAGGGGATCCCTCCCACAGTAACCATGCGTGGCAGTAGGGTCATCCTGATGTATGACAAGGCATTCCAGCAACGCTGGATCGATTCTTTCAGCTTTCTACCCATGCGTTTATCCAGGACACCGGCTGCCATGGGTTTTGAGGACATGGAGAAGGGGTATTTTCTGCACAAGTTCAACACCAAGGCGAACGAGTACTATGTGGGGAAATACCCCGACCCCTCTTATTACGAGTACAACACCATGTCTGACAGCGACAAGCATAGGTTCATGATGTGGTATGACACTGTCCATGAGAAAATCTTTGATTTCCAGACAGAAATTCGCCACTACTGTGTTAATGATGTAGAAGTGCTTCGCAAGGCCTGTCTAATTTATCGTGAGACATTTATCAGGTGCACAGACCTCGACCCGTTCGCGTTCACAACACTGGCGTGGAGTTGCATGGGCGTTTTCAAAATGCGTTTTCTACCCAAAGACACCCTCGCCCTCACGTATGAAGGCGCATACACACGGCAGAATAAAACCTATTCTGAGGTGTCTATGCAGTGGCTGGAATACGTGGCCGAGGTAGAAGGCTCCGAGATTAGACACGCTTTGAACCGCGGTGAGCAACAATTTGGGCAGTTTTTTGTGGATGGGTATAACAGGGCCACAAACACCTGCTATGAGTTTGCGGGATGCTTTTTTCACGGCTGTGTCAAGTGTTGCGTCCAGAAGTGAATCCTGTCACCAAAAAACCTATGGCAGTCTGTACCACTCATTCTGTGAAAAAATATCGGCGTTGAAAAGTGTGCACGGTCTGCGTGTGGTGGTGATGTGGGAATGTGAGTGGGAGGCGCTAAAACGTTCAGACCCATCTGTTCAGGCGCACCTCAACACTTACAGGCCCAAAGAACGCCTCGACCCACGACAAGCCAATTGTAACAAGCTTCTCCTGAACTCATTGTGGGGCAGATTCAGCATGCAGAGTAACATGCCCTCCTGCGAGTTAATTACAGAACCGGAGAGATTCACACAGCTCATGTTCAGCGACCATTATGACGTGCGTCAGTTTGGGTTTATATCCGATGACGTGGCCATTGTCCAGTGGTGTCACGCAGATGGTAAGGCGTCCAGAGTGAATGATGTGAATGTGTTCATAGGGGCTATGACCACCGCCTGTGCTAGGCTGATGCTGTATGACTTGTTGGACAGGCTACAGGAGCGTGTGCTGTACTGTGACACGGACAGCGTCATTTTCACGTCCGGTCCAGGTGATTGGGTTCCCCCTCTAGGCTCATACTTGGGTGACTTAACCGACGAGATCAATGACGGTGATGTGTGCGGGCTCCCAGAGGAAGATTATATCACAGAGTTTGTGTCTGGGGGTCCAAAGTGTTACGCCTACTGCACAAAACTTGGTAAAACACAGGTCAAGTGCAAGGGTGTCACACTTAACACCAAAAATGCAGCAGTACTCACCCACGAGTCGCTTAAGGGGTTGGTCCAGTCCTTTGTGACCAATCAGAACACTCAGATGCATGTGATCAGAGGCGGAAACCATCAGACGTGATAAAAAGTTTCATCTGAAAAATGACGTAGTACACAAAAAAGTCAAGGTAGTGTATAACAAACGCAGAGTCCTGTCAGACTACAGCACACTGCCTTATGGCTACTAACATCTCTTTTGACTCAAGACTGCAGCATCCGTTTAGTTTGGTGGTGAGTGGTCCCTCAAATTGTGGGAAGACGTATTTTGTCAAGGGTCTTATTGAAAATGCATCTACAGTTATTTCACATAACATTGATAATTTGGTCTACGTATACTCATGCTGGCAACCTTTATATGACCAACTCCTTAAATTAAGAGACATCAACTTTGTTAAAGGGTTACCCGATTCCCTGTGTGACGACTGGTTATTACCCCCGGACAAGACTAATCTACTCGTCATAGATGATTTAATGAATGACGCAAGTGACAATATAGAAGTTCAGAATGTATTCACCAAATATGTCCACCATAGAAATCTCAGCTGTATATATCTGGTTCAAAATTTGTTTATACAAGGCAAGGCTAGCAGAACCATTAGTTTAAACACAAACTACCTTGTCTTGTTCAAAAACCCTAGGGATAAATATCAGGTTACACTTCTGGGCAAACAGATGTTTCCTGGAAACACTAAATATTTTTTAGAGGCGTTTAATGACGCCACTAGTTCCGCATATGGGTATCTCCTCATAGATTATAAAGCTGTCACTCCAGACCACTTGAGGCTCAGAACCGCTTTGTTATCAAATCAGCAGGTTGTTTATATGCCTAAAAAACAAAGGGCTAAATAATGTTGTCACGCGTGCAGAGGAATCTAGCCATGTTGGAGTTGTTATATAAAGCAACACCGGGTATGAGAAGGGTCATTGTGTGTGGCGCTAGCGCAGACTTTATCGATGCACTCTGTGAAATAGCTTTAAATGTGTTGAGAGGTAACATCCCTTTGACAGAAAAACAGTACGCTCAGTTAAAAAAGAAGAGAGGCATCAGACTGGTTGCGGACAAAAATGTTAAACATTTAAAGAAGAAAAAGAGGATTAACCAGAGCGGAGGGTTTTTACTACCATTACTTGGAGCAGCTATACCATTTATTACAAGCCTGATAAGCAGAGGTTAAGAAAGAAGAATATGGAGTATGCGCAGATGATGTTTTTGGTTCCTCAGCATCAGCTTGACATGTTAAAACAGCAACAGCAGCAGCAGCAGCAGCAGTATCAGGACCAAAACACGGCAAGCATAAGACAGGTAGTACAAAACGACCTTGACCGAGCCATGTCTGACATATTGAAACTACCGGACACAGACGTATATGAAAAGGCCAAAAAATACTCTCAAGTACTGCAGCGTTATTTGGCATTGGTGAGACAGGGTGAGCGTGAAAAAAACTGTACTGACTCTGTCAATGCCTGATACCGAAATTAGACCAGAGGACCACAGACCTGACGATGATGATGGGCATAAAAAAGGACACGGTTTTAGAGGGTGTGTTAAAACACATTCCCAAAAGAAGTCAGAGAAATGCTGAATACATTCTAGATGCAATTACCCGCTCAAAGCATGTTTTATCCTGGACAGATAACGCTGAAATTGTTGTTAACGGTCGTCCCCTCCACGGTACTCATTTGTATGACCTGGTGAAAAGTGTCACTGCATCACACAATATTTCAGACATTTCTAGACCACTGGGGTGGGACGTGTTCCTAAACATACCTTTAATGGCCATCCCTAACAAACAGGTGCGTGGGGATATAGCTGAGTATAAAAGAATCGGAGATGCCCCTAGTTTGTCATCCCATAAAAGCAAGGGGAAAAAACGGTCGGTAACAGACTCACCGTTGTACTTTAGCGCCCCACTAAGGACACTTGCTTCAACACGTTCACTACCTCACAGACTAAACACTTCACAATGGGAGGATTTTTAATAATTAAAGGGTGTGTGTAATTTTGTTACATTTGTTCTGATTTCTTTATCTTTTTAATATTTACTTTTGAATGTCGTTTGAATGTATTTTTGTTTTTAACTCTTGATCAATTGAATGTATTTTTTATTTTTCATTATTACTATTATTAAATTCTTGACCAAATGGATGTATTCTACAAATGTGTTAAATAAATGGAATGTCTGAACTGCGGATCTCTCATGCGAAATTATATCCACGGCATACAGAGGGCTGTATTTTGTTTACAAACTTGCACACCATAGCATCATTGCGTGCCAGATTAGCACTATACATGTTTAACATTCTTGTAAAAGGAATTCCTCTTTGTATATGACACAGAAAAAAGACAATGCTGTCCACAGGTTGTAGAGTAGTTGTTCTGAACCTGCCTCTGGGAATAATACACGTCTGCACAGTTTTCAACAAGGTATCTGTATACCTCCGATGGAAATTTGTTGCTGTCGGGAGGGTTTCCAAAACTGTCGAAAAAATATCCATGCTTCTGTTTCGTAATATAAATTAGCGAGCCAGTGTTCACCGGGCATTATTTGAGGGATGTGTATTCACAACCAGCATGGCGGGGAACGCTGTGCCTTTATGGTTTTACAGTTGGTCGCATGCCAGGACTCGCCGGGACTAAAAAATTTGTCCCGTTAATGATTCTTTTATTGAGGATGCCGGTCAGCTCTAGTGTTCATGGCTGATACCGCTTCTTCTTTTTTAGTAATATTCCAAAAGTACTTGTCTCTTGTTTGATATTTCGATAACAGAATCGTAAACAGCATAACACGAGGTTAACGTGCGCTGTAGAGGTACTCTGAAACGGACTTCCAACCTCACATTACCACTTTTAATCAGTGATACATTCCCTGCATGACCGTCATCAGGTTCCAGATTGAAGCAGAATAACGTGTAACCATTCCCGAAATCATTACGTGATATGGCCAGAGACCTGTCTTTTAAATGACGTCCTGTAGTTTGTACCAGCTGGAAATACTCTCACATACTGACCTCTCTGAAATAGTGGCTGAAAGGGCTTTGCAGGGTGAGACTGACCATCTGCGTACAAGCTAATAAACTCTGTATCGTAATGCTGAAAATAGAAGGGGTTCCGGTTATAGTTCCCCGAATATGCCTCATGGTCAACAAAGCCTATGATGACGAATTTGGGGATTTGTCCCATGTAAAGATTTTCCTGGTTGCATACTCTTGTTCCTGCAGGTATGGAAAATGTTTTCAGAGCCACTCTGTCAATGGCTCTCTGCTATGCGCCAATCTAACAGCAGGTGCCACGGCCACCTTTTTCACAAATAAGCTAGCCGATACGATCTTCACGACGTATTGATTATTTTGCGCAGTCATTAAGGCAAACTTGTCCTTTGATCGAATAAATTTTAGGGAAATATCTATACCGTTTAGCAATAACTTTTCCTGAAAAAACAAATCGGAGTGTATCGGTGCTATTAATTCCACAGTGCGACTGTTGACAGTGTATCGCCCTCTTTCGGCTAGGCCTTCGTTATCTCCGGTTATGGAGGCAGCATTCATGTGATCTGCTGTGTCTTTACAAAACAGGCCACTGCTAAACTGCGTATCCAAGGTGTCCTTTCCGTAGTTGATTAAACACTCGATTATCCCACGGTACGGGTATGTGTTGGAAGATTGGGTTATAAGCCTGTCTCCTAACATGATATTCACCTGCAAGAATAACGTACACCCGGGGTAATTTACAAAACCCACATCTGCGGCTTGGGCCAAATCGGTACCATCGGGGTTCGTGATTCTCGCGCGCATGTACAGGTAGGTATCGTTTAGATCTATGTAATCCTCGCCGCAGGCCAATATAAAAAATTCCAGAGGCCCGGCATCCCGTAATGCCGAAACCGGGGGTATTTCGACAAATGTAGATTTTTCAATGGATGTCTGTGTGTACGGCACTGAACAGATCCAGCTCCGTCTTCACACATTCTTCCGACTGGTTGTGTATGAGAGCCATGGCTGTTGCTGTTGTTTTCTCTTCTCAGACTAGAATATGTCTTTACGCAGAATCACCGCGCGTCTTTTGGAAGTTGTGCTTCTCTTGGCGGCCGACTTCTTTCTGATGCGTCGTGTCACTTTGACGGTCGTTTTACGCTTTTTGGACCTGCCGGAGCTGCGACCCCTCGATGAGGGGCGTCTTTTGGACGGTCTTTTTCTGATCACCATCAACCCGTTTCCTTCCTGTCGTCTCGATACAGCGCTTCTGGCAATGTTGGATGCCATATCCCCTACAATGTCTACAGCTGCGTTTTTTAAATGTGGCTTGGCGATGCTGAATCCTTTTTTAAATAACGGTACAGCCATTCTAAGCAAGCCTCGAAATATGCCGCCTAAACCGTTACCGTATTGTGTACTTGAACCTATAAATCCGGGTAATTCGCCACCCGCTTGGTTCATGTAATGTCATATATCGGGCATCGTCACGCACATATGGTGTGTAGGCCATTTTCTCAGGTCTAGAAATACTGCTTCACAGGTCTAAAGTGTAGTTTAACAATCACTTTTCCGTACGTGAATGGTATATACTGGTTTTGATCGTTTTAACGATATCGATATCGTCAATGACAGATTTGGAGAGCGATGTATAGTGTGGCTTGTCATATGTCAGAGTGGGCATACGACCTACCTCCGGCGTTATATTTATACATAGGAGGAGCGGCACGTGGCTGTCTCCCACTAGCTGGTAATCAACAATATCGCTGTAAACGTATAAACTCCCCCAAAAATATCTGCGGGGTGAGGAGAGGCGTAGATTTTCTTAATAGGGGTCACCGGTATCTCAAACGGCTCGCCGGGCTTAAAACCCAATATTTCGGCCAGTTTCCCGCGGAACGTCACCTTATATCCTTCTCCTCCCGAAAAACAAACATGATTTGTAATGTTGTTATATTGAAGACCTAAGCGCGATGTTATCGGGTTAGCGATGCACTTAGCATTAAATTCTTTTAGTATTCTGGGAATGGAGTCGTAAAACCCGGCAAACAGCGTTATAGTGGCTGTCTGGTTGGTTTTACTATCGTATATTAACACAAACGTTGACCACACCCTAGGGTACTGAAGTTCAATAACCCCCACCTCGGACAGTTCGCTCAGAACGATCGGTTTTGCTAATTTTGTTCAGTAGCGCCATATCTTGTTATTAGGATACACGTGTAGCGATGCATTACTCGGTAACGTGACATAAAATCCGTTCTTGTTCTCCATCTTCTTGATGTTGTTGGGACGTGCAACAATTCCAAAGTGGCTGTGTAAACAGATAACGCCCCGTGATTTCAAAGACCCACGAGTTAAATTTCTCAGGCCACCCCAACCATTTCACAAGCGCCATCTTTTTCCGGCCTATAGTTTTTCTGGATATTATTTTCTCTATTTTAAACACCTTGTTTTTCTCAATGATTACCGGCTGTAGCTCAGGCTCGTAAAATGTGCCTTTTACCCCTTCACCCGAGCAATCTGATATTCTATACACAGGCTGGTCACGGGCTATGCGCCTAGTTATTGTAAAAAACTCGTCTGTATATGTTTGTTCATAACCTTTTCTAAACACCCCACAGAGTTTTGATATTCTCACAGTGTCCCCTACATTATATTTGAACGATACGATCCTCTGCGGTTTCTTCTTCTCCTTGTACAGCGTGTTAAAGACGAGCTTCTCATCGTCTTTGTTTACATCGGATGGGGCCATCTTTATCAATCTATGGTGAGACTTGTTGTAAGCGTTGACGAGGTCCTGGACGACAACATATCTACGCGCATTAACAGACGTTAGATATCTCCACATGCGGGTCTTAAATGTTCTGTTGAAACATTCAACCGTGCTAGCCTTAGTCTCGTTTGAGGTAGAGAAATGTTTAATTTTATACACCTCCATTAGTTGTTGAAACTGTTTGTTATAAAACTCTGTCCCCTGATTGGTTTGGAGTTTTACAGGTATGCGGCCTTCGTTCAAAATGTCTTCAAACGCCTTTGCAACAGATGTACCGGTCTTGTTTAAGACACCTAGCCCATGCATATTTAGAAAATATATCGATACATGTCAGCAGGTAGCGCACATTGTCATTTTCTGCTGAATATTCACTCATGTCCACCAGATCGGCCTGGAACTGTTTGTCAATACCGCTAACCAACACCCTATTTCTAGGGAAGTGTACAGCTGCTTTAGCGTGGAGGGTATACACATCTTGCCCCTGTAAGTAACGCTTTACTTCAGGCATCCCTGGAGCCTCCCCAGTGCATTTTCTAACAGCGTCGCAAAGTTTTTGTACACCTCCAAGACCCCCTGGGTGTGCGGGGTCGTGGTAAATCTTGTCTAGCATGCGCTCCATATTCAGTCAACACCACAAGTGGCCAAGATGACACACCGTCTTTTATTTATGGTTTTTTCAACATGTTTAGGTATTTTACACACACCGTCACATCTGCCTATCATGTGTCGCACTAGGTGCTGAACTGCATCACAAACATCTAATGGTACACCATTTTTAATCATCAAAACACACGCATCACAAAGAAATGCACAAAGACAAATAACGTGGCCTGTTGCAAACGCCTCAGACTCATTACAGTTTGTGAAATATGCCGTTACCACATCTTTAACCACTGATGAACTGTGTGCTGCCGCACACACTGTATCATTCCAATTTTTAACACTTGTCCTTATATCATTTAAATGGGTGATGAATGTAACACAGTCGCGTGGGACACCGTCACCGGTAATTACCCCGTGCAGAAGTGATGTCAGTCTGTTCATGGCATGGCGTCTTTTCCACGAGAAAAGATACGTGGCTAATGTGATCCCAAACAACAACAACAACAACAACAACAACAACAACAACAACAACAACAACAACAACAACAACAACAACAACAACAACAACAACAACAACAACAACAACAACAACAACAACAACGGTAAATATTAGAAATCTGTCGATATGCAGCAGCACTTGGTCCACACGGTGAAGGCGTTGCGTAAAGCGGTCTCGTGCTTGTGGTCCTCCTCCGTCTCCATTTCCTCTTTGGCAGATCCGTCACATCCGGGTTTGAGATAGTGTCTCAGAGTCTCGGCAGCTCCTAAAAGTCTGTCTTGTGAGAAAGCCCCTGGTGATATCTGCGCAAACAGGTAATGTAGAGCTTTTCCTAGAGACGGGTTGAATACAGAGTCCAGAATCTGGTCAAAATACATACATCTGATCAAATTCAAACAAGCAAGAGTGTCGACGCTGACTCGGGTGGCTGATTTTACACCTGTTGCAGAGAGCTCGTTTTTTCCAGCCCTGCATGATACTGGCAGCGTGATAGAAAGTCTTTGATTGTGTCCACGTCGTCTTTTGTCAGGGACCGTGTCGAGATTCTCCTTCTCCTTCACATGCAGCGCCTCAAGCGGCTTCATATGAGGTGTGCAGGGTTCCACACCACCACCGCAATCGTTTTCCCAACACCCTCTAGTATCATCGTTGTCATGGGTGCTGATCAAGACACTGCCTGTAAAAAAAAAAAAAGAAAAAACATTAAAATCTTATACACCATTTATCATAATTTAAAAAAGACAAAAATACAAAAGTTATGCTAACCTAGGTTTTATCAGTAGTTGACGTGTCTGATGATTTTCGGGCGGCACAGGGAAGGAAGGTGACTACCCCACGCATTAGCCTGCGCATCATCGAAAAGAAGACGTTTTCTAACACTCTGGTAAGAAGAGAGGATCCTGTCTCTTCTGATGCCCTTGTCAGCTTCATCAAACAATTTCTGCAGAGATCTCCAGTCACACCACTGAATAAAGAAAACAGTTTTAAACCACTCGTCACGCTCTTGAAGCGTAAGAGGGTAGGGTTGTTGTCCCCATGCATCGTGGCCTCTGCTCGCGATCACAGATTCTGCATCTTTGCACACACTGAGAAAAATAAAGTCCTCCCGCCGTTTGTTAAAACAATCCGTCTCAATGCGGTACATCTCGGGGCCCGTTTTGCTGACCCACTGCGAGACATAAATACTCTCTGGGAAACCAGGTTGGTCTAGGTCAGGGCAGACCTCAGACCAAAACAATTTCCAATCTCTATGCCTCAAACTGACCGACCATGTTTCAACGCCTGGAACCACACTGCGACCGGTGGCCGCACTGAGTGTAACAACAGAGTCCTGATATTTAACATTGTAAACATACCCATTAACACCCTCCAGCTCTAGCTCTACTTTTGGAGACTTTAGGGACCACGAGTAACCCTGCGTTCTCAGAGCGCAGTGTTCTGGTGGGATAATATGGCACTATGAGCTCTCTAAGATATGACGGAGCTTGACCATTTAGAGCTTTATAAGTTAACAGTAGGATTTTAAATTCAATTCTGGATTTTACAGGGAGCCACTGCAAACTGGCATCGTCTTCAGATGTGAGAGGCCGTCACACTTTCCGAAGCCTTCTAGTGTGTTGTCACTCAGTGAGCTGGGGGACCAGTTTATTTGGAGAACACTCTTGAGGAGCGATGTGCACAGGGAGCGGCCACATGTGGGTTTGGTGTTGGACCTCAGGTAGATGGTTGCTTGGATCAGAAAGTTTTAATTCCCCACCAAAACCATCAAGGTGCTCTGCCTCTGCTACGTTAAACAACTAAAACAAAACTGCTCTGTCCTGTCTAAATAGCTGTTTCTCAGCAGAGCTGCATCAGGTGAGACACGAAGCAGAGACACACTGTCAAAGGAGGTCAGTGCTGACAGAGAGGTGTATTTATAGGACTGAGGTAATCAGGTGATGGGAGTCAGGTGTGTCAGCTGAGGCAGGTGAGGTGAGTGACTCCCTGATTGAAGAACTTAATGATGGCTGGTCTGTAAAGCTGCCTCAGAGTTCAGCTTCAAAATTATATGCACTTTGTGTGACAAGTTTCTATACAATACACTTGTATATTGCACTTTGCGGTACTTTTACTACGAATCTACCCAAAGTATGTAAAACTGGCTCCTCATTGATAAACTACACATTAGAATGCTCTCACATGTATTTGTTAATGATAAAAACAAACAGTACTGTAAGAATATAAGCTGTCAGCATGATGAGTGCTTTATTTTGCTAATATATGACTTGCATACTTTTCGAGGTATTTCAAGGATACGAGTACCTACTGTAACAGGAAGTTTGAGTTTTATGTCATGTACTTGGGGAGAAATCCAACTGAAGGACTGAATCATGTAAACCAGGTTTTTCTGATTATCAGATTATTGAAGTGCATATAAACGTGTCAAATTGGATTATTACCATTACCTGATTATTCCCAGTTATCTGATTATTGTGTGCATGTAACCGTGCTCACTGATGACACGCTCCTGTAATGATGGAAACAGAAAACAGATTAGCTCCACCTCTGATCTCAGAGAGTCTGTAAATACATTGCTACATGTGTTTTAATGGCACTGCAGATCCTGTGAGTGTGTTTATTCTTCATCATCATTCTCAGTACGATCTAATGTAGGAGTGATAATGTCATGAGTGAAGCTGCATTAATCCTATTTCAATCAGGAGAGACCCTGACAAGAGAGAAAAGAATATTTATTTATACTTGCACGTATGAGAGATGTGAGAAGACTTTGTCGATCAGACCCCATGGTGATGTCATATATTCCAGGAGGGTGATAAAGACGTAGATTAGGGAAACCCCTCCTGTGGAGTCTAGATGCTGTTGCTGATGATGAGATGAGATGAAGGGGAAGCTGAGGATCTTATTTATAAATCAGTGCGTAGGATACATACTAAAAATGTACATACAGACAAACCAAAAATGGTTTCTCACCTTCTGTGTCATATGATTTCTCTCTGCAGCAGATCACAGTGTTTTTATAAATGACTAAATCAGCATCATCAGTCAGGGCTGAACATGTTTGATGTGCCACATGTTGTTTCTCATGAGTGTGAAACAGATTTATTGAAACATTTCTCACATGTAGAGCTGCTGGACACAGAAATAAAGATTTATTTGGGTTTATTGGGAAAATGTTGGAATCAAAACTAAATGAACAAGTCAAGAAGTGACTTTAATTTTGAAGCTTAACTCTGAGGCAGCTTTACAGACCAGCCATCATTAAGTTCTTCAATCAGGGAGTCACTCACCTCACCTGCCTCAGCTGACACACCTGACTCCCATCACCTGATTACCTCAGTCCTATAAATACACCTCTCTGTCAGCACTGACCTCCTTTGACAGTGTGTCTCTGCTTTGTGTCTCACCTGATGCAGCTCTGCTGAGAAACAGCTATTTAGACAGGACAGAGCAGTTTTGTTTTAGTTGTTTAACATAGCAGAGGCAGAGCACCTTGATGGTTTTGGTGGGGAATTAAAACCTTCTGATCCAAGCAGCCATCTACCTGAGGTCCAACACCAAACCCACATGTGGCCGCTCCCTGTGCACATCGCTCCTCAAGAGTGTTCTCCAAATAAACTGGTCCCCCAGCTCACTGAGTGACAACACACTAGAAAGCTTCGGAAAGTGTGACGGCCTCTCACATCTGAAGACGATGCCAGTTTGTCACACTGTTAGACTGTATGAAGATCCTTAGTTCATCCTGCTGCTGGTGGAAAAACACTACACCAAACTCCCTTTAAGAAATGACATTTTAATAATTCCTCACGTGTCTGCAAGAACACTTAACTGGAAACACCAGATAAAAGGCGTCACATGTCGACAGTGTTGTTACTTCAGCATCTATATAATCCATAAAGAAACAAGATACACAGCACCCTGTCAGCCTGCGTGTCTCAGTGGTGTGATTTGTCACTGGGCAGTGTCAGTGTGAAACTCTGCTGCTAACACTGTGATAAGGAGCTGGACAGTCTCTTTGAGAGCAGGCAGGAGGGGCGACTGAAGGGATCCAACAACACTGAACTCTCACGCAGGAGCCCGCTGTTCACTTCCTGTGTGAATGTTGAGCTAAACCATGACTTTTTTTTTTTTTTTTAAACCTAACCACGTGTGCTTGTTGCACCAAACTAAACATGATGAGGCGTTTTACCAACATATATTTATCTTAAAAAGACTGTCTGCATCTAACGAGCAGAAACACATTTACTGAAGTGTGTCCCAGAAGGTCAACCACAGACGCGCCCAGGATACCTCGTGCATCATATGTAGATATGAGTCCATTCTCATTCTGAAGTCACCAAAGATCACTGCTTTGTCAGGGGTTTCAGGGTGAGACACCAACAGTTTGATACGCTGCTGGACAAAGTCGGTTTGAAACGCTGCCAGTAACAATGTAATATAAATAGCTGGAGAGTCTCTGTGGGCAGGAGGGAGGGGAGGTGATGGGTCAAACAAACACTGGACTTTCACCCAGGAGCCCTATGTCTACTTCCTGTGTAAATGTTGAGCCAAACTCTGACACTGCTGTTAGTTTACTTTGATTTAACTCAGTTCAACTTTACATTTAGACAAAAATAATAATAAAATAAAAAACAAGTGTATGTTCTGACTGAAATAACAGAATGATCTAACTCCTGTTACATAATTATTTTAAAGCTTTCACTGCACAGATTAAGAGTCTTAAAGTAGGTTTTGCTGAGTCATTTACACAACATCACACTGACATTAACTGTCACATTTTCTCCTGTTGTTCAACTCTGAAAATGTATTTAAAGATGCAAAATCACTCTAAGAGGACACTGTACGAACTCATAAGAAGCAGGAGAATATTTTCATGTAATGAATTAAAGATGGAGCAAGGTTTGTTTTTAAAATTACCTGAAGGATATGAATAATGTATTTAAAAATGGATTTATTGAAGCCCAGATGAGTTTTGCACATCCTATGGTCTGACAGCTCGCTGCCGCCAAGCTAATGAAGAAGTTTGATTGCTGCAGTTTGATTTTTCCACCCGTTTGGACGTGTTGTACTAATCATTGTCCCTTCAGGATGTATACGCCACATTCTGCCTTTGGCTGGTCCCCTGTTGGAGGATATCAAAGCTGTTGCAGGAAATCTTGGAGGCTGGTTTTACAGTAACGTCGCAAAGTTTGTACAATCATGTTTTCATGTTTAGAAATATTTCAAATACGATGCTTTTCGACTTTTAAAGACACAATCTTACACACCTTCATCTCATTTCTCACCTGAATCAAATCTATTAATTGACTCCATGTTCAGAATTCAGCTGCCAGAGATGTGATCATGTCACTCCAGTTTTAGCCTCTTCAGACCGGCTCCCAGTATGTTTTAGAACAGATTTTACTGAGTAATCTTGAGGCTCTTCATGGTCTCTGTCCCTGCTATATCTCTGACCTCAAAGTACTTTGATGTCCTCGGGCAGCAGATGTCTTATCTGTTCCAGAGGCTGAAAACTAAAGGTGACAGAGTGTTTGCTGCCGGGGCCCCAAAGCTCTGAATAGTAAGGTCAGCAGAGTCGGTGATCTCTTAAGTCCCTTCTTAAAACATGCTTTTATCTGAGAGCAAGTTTAACGTTCATTTAAACTCCATTATTTTCTCAGTTTTTAGAAACCAATACATTTGGACTTTTTCAAATCTGCAGAAACATTCTAAATGTTAAGCGAAAATTCATCAGATTTTACTGGTGTCATGTTAAAGTCTAAAGGTGTCCTATAACCTTAACTTGAGCTGTCTGAGGTGGCCTCACAAACCAGCCATCGTTTAGTTCTCATCAGGGAGGAACTCACCTCGGGTGCGTCCCAAGTCTCTTAAATTACTGCTAGTGCTACTGCTAGCCGACTTTGCTAGCTGTTTAGCCCCTCCCACCTAGGAGAAAATGCGAGGAGCTAGCGCTTGGAGCGATGAGCGAGCATTGTCGGTTTAAGAGACATGAGACGGGCTTACTCTGAAGCGTCACGTGAAGCGACGTCCATTCCTGATGACGACGGCACCGCTGGAGCTGGATCTGCTCCGTAAAGCAGCCAGCGTCTGGCGTTACTATGGGTACATCCCAAGTCTCATTATATTCGCCGGTCAAAACAGTAACAGTAACCTTGGTCACACACTTCTGCATGTATTATCATTGTTAGTGAGTTATTTGCCGAAGTTTGTGGCAATTAGAGAACGGTCTGTAACCCTGCTATTCCACTGTCACTGTGATTCAATTAACTCACCATCATTCAACAAGTCAGCTGGTGAATGTAATCAGGTGTGGTCACAAACTATCAGCTGCAATGCCAGCTGAAGCCAGCCAACTCATTACCTTAGGCAAGAATGTCAGGTACCAGGGCTATATAAGGGTCAGACATTATCCACAACAAATGAGAGGAAGGGAATGGAAATAGGAAAAAACAGCTTATGCTCTGTGCCCTGTCCACCTGGGATGCGCTCCAGCAGGAGGAGGAGGCATACCTGTTTAAACGCAGGAGAGCTCAGAGGCATGCAGCCATGTGGTTATTGCAGGTAATCATCAAACAAATATAATGCTTCAGATAATGCTTCAATGAATAGTATGTAAAATCATACCATAAAGACAGAAAACACATTGATAGCTGTAAGTTGTCTAATCAGATATCATGGCACAAGCCCAGACACAAAAGGTGTAATGTATGTCATCCAGGTAAATACAATATCATCCTCATAATAGGCCCATATATGATAAGAAACATATTGACATATCAACTAAAATGTATAATAAATAAGGAAGCATATATCATGGCCTTGGAATATGTTGCCTGTGTGACACATGTCAGGATCCAGGTAGTTCAAATGTTATTGCATGAAGAAATGAAGTGTGGGAAGTAACACAGCTGTCTGTCTTTTGTAGATAGAAGGGTCACCAATACATGCACGCCTCAACCCTCATGTGCCAGTCCTTGCTGTGTACTTTGATGGCCAGAGGGACCTCATGAGGGACTCTACAGACTGACAGTCTGTAGAGTCCCTCCATGAGGATCCTGCCATCAAAGTACACACAAGGCTGGTCACATGAGGTGCATGTATTGGTGACCCTCTACTGGTTGGCACACGGCTCATCATACAGTGTGGTGTCCCGGGCCTTCCATGTCCCCAAGAGCACGGTCTGCAGGCTGGTGCACACGGGACTGGAGAAGATAGCAGCCCTTCGCCAGGAGGTCATCCATCTGCCCACCGCCGGAGCACTGTTGGCCAGACCTTTGCACGGCTGGCCAACAGTCCAGTGTTCTCCAGGTGTGTGGGCTCCAACGACAGCTGCCATGTCCGCATCAAGACCCCCCCAGGACCTGAGGGCCTGGATTACCTCAACAGGAAGCTCTTCCCATCCATACAGTTGCAGGCAGTATGTGATGGGAAGGGCCTCTTCATCAACACCTTTGTGGGGTATCCTGGCTCTGTCCATGACACCAGAGTTCTGAAGAACAGCAGGCTCTACAGAGCGGCTCTGTATCCTCCCACATGTGAGACTAATTGAAATTACATCAACATCCATCAATAACTGTCAGTATATTAACTTGTGGTTTCCCCACTGTCTGCAAGGTACTTTATTGTGGGTGATGGTGGCTACCCCTGCACTGAACAACCTGTAGCCATCATCACCCCATACAGAGAACCACTGGAAGGGAGGGTGCAGAGCCGCTTCAACCACCATCATGCCAAGGCCCGTTGCATCATAGAGCGGGCCTTTGGCATGCTGAAGACACAGTGGAGAATGCTGTTCTTCAGGGCTCTGGAGGTCAACCACACCTTTGTCCCCTCCATCATCACTGCCTGCGCGGTACTACATAACATCTGCCTGACAGCGGGGGACATCCTTGAGCCCGTTGAGGATGTCGGGACATTGGTGTGGTCCCGTGAGGGGGGGAACGATGTGGACATGGCCAGCGAGACCGACTGGCAGGGCTGCTCTCCGCTCCTCGTGTGCAACCTGTGGATTACCTGTAGACCTTGGGGACATGAAGGCCTGGGACACGGGCCACCACACTGTCTGACAGGCCCTGTGCCTTTTTTGTTTCAATTAATCTATCTATATCTAGCTAGCTAGCTAGCCTTGCAAAAGTATTCACCCCCCTTTGCTTTTTAACTATTTTGTTAGATTCCAACCTGTAATTTAAATGTTTTTCATCTGAAAATTTCATGTGATGGATCTGCACAAAGTTATCTAAGTTAGTGAAGTGAAATGGAAAAATATATATAAAAGAATAATTTAAAGAAATAAAAAAGTGAAAATTGGCATGTGCATATGTATTCACCCCCTTTGCTATGAAGCCCCTTAAAAAGCGCTGGTGCAATGTATTACCTTCACAAGTCACAGAATTAGTTAAATGAAGTCCACGTGTGTTCAATCTAAGTGTCACATGATGTGTCAGTATAAACACACCTTTTCTGAGAGGCCCCAATGGGCTGCAACTCCACTTAGCAAGAAGCATCACATCATGAAGACCAAGGAGCTCTCCAAACAAGTCAGGGACAAAGTTATAGAGATACAAGTCAGGACTGGGTTATAAAAAATATCTACATCTTTGATGATCCCCCAGAGCACCATCAAATCCATAATCACCAAATGGAAACAACATGGGACCACAACAAAGTGGATAATAGAGATTAAAATTGAACTTTTTGGCCACAAAGGGAAATGCTATGTCTGGCGGCAACCCAACACATCCCATCACCCCAAGAACACCATCCCCACAGTGAAACATGGTGGTGGCAGCATCATGCTGTAGGGATGTGAAATGATGCAAATGCTCAAACAATACATTTTAATTCCAGGTTGTGAGCATACACTGTCAATTGTGTGGCTAAAATCAGTTAGATTCAGAATGTCAGGTAACACAGATTCAAGACTGTTGTCCACAACTTAACCATTTAATTGTTACTGTCAGACGTGAATATACTGTGACATAGAATGCATATACTGTAACACTGTACACAAGTTAAATGTGTCTTGTATTGCGAGATGTATCAATATAACAAAATAAGACTGAAAACACTGCAGCACAACAAGTCAAATGAGGAGGACATAACAAACTCAAAACTTCTTGGCCATCTCCTCGAACAGGTCCAAGAACCTCTTCGTGTCATGTCTCATGTCTTCAAGACGCTTGTCGTCCTTGGCAGCCTCGTCCTTGAGGAACGCCAGCACTGTCCCTCTGGTCCCCCACTGCCTCTTGGGTGGGGGACAGGCAGAGGTGGATGGCCCATCATCCCCCTGTGTGGTGGTGCTGCCACTTGTGCCAGGCTGTGCCGCCTCCTCCTCCTCCTCCTCCTCCTCCTCCTCCTCCTCCTCCTCCTCCCTCCTCCTCCTCCTCCTCCTCCTCCTCCTCCTCCTCCTCCTCCTCCTCCTCCTCCTCCTCCTCCTCCTCCTCCTCCTCCTCCTCCTCCTCCTCCTCCTCCTCCTCCTCCTCCTCCTGAATGTGACCTGAGCTCATGAGTACAGAATCTCACCTTGTATTGGATCTTAAGGTTGTCCCACTTCTTTGACACTTGGGTGGGGGACATCTTTCCCTCCACACCCAGTAACTGTGTTATTTCCCTGTGAAGATTGAAACATGTCAACTTATTGCATCCCTGGTATGATCCCAGACACCAGATATTTAAGTTGAATATAAGTACATAGGTATCTCTCTGACATCAAGAAGACGACAACAACAGTAACAAGTACAAAGAACAAACTCTATACAATAAGCAAAGAGATGACAACAAACAATGTTGCTCATGACAGGCCAGACTTTGAGGGACCACACATTAGTGCTAAAGTGCCAAGGTTTTACGGTACTATGTTATTGCACACACAGGTGTGTGTGTGTGTGTGTGTGTGTGTGTGTGTGTGTGTGTGTGTGTGATGTTTTATCATTAGGTCAGATCACATCTTATGTCTTGTATTGTTGTCTTATTGTCTTGTGTTTTTATACACCAGAGAGGTGTTTTCTACAATCTCATTGTTTGCTTGATTTACAATGGCAATCCAGGACTATAGTTGGATCATCACTCAGTGCACATGCTTGTGCTGGTGAGTGGAATGGCATTCAGGTGAAATATGAAACTGAACTCACCTCCAGGCCTTCTTTGCCGTGCCTCTCCTCCCCGTGAAGAGCTGCTCGTGCTCGACACGCAGGTCTATGAGCCTGTAGATTTCCTCGTCGGTCACTGTTGAATAAGACATATTTCAGACCCGTTAGACTACCTACAAGCCATGAAACATTATTCCATTCACACGACATGCAGGACAAATGTGGTTCTGGACATCACCGACAGTCTGAACAACGTGTGACTGAAATAAACCTAATTGCAACTAACAACCTTGCTTGAAATATCATTACTCTTTGAAGTACGTACGTGAATTACAGCGATTCATTGCATGGAATGCATGTAACGGGTACTTACTCTTGTACTGTTTCTCCGCCATCTCGTTCAAATGAGCCAGATGTAGGGGGCGGGTATTTATACGTCAGAGCCTCAAGCTGAAAAAGACTTCCTGTTAGGAACCTCTCAACCATCCTAGCTCCTAGCTGCTTAAAGCTTGCTGCTAGCTCCTCGCTGCACAAATAAGAGACTTGGGACGGCCTAGAAGATGGCGGACCTCGAACGACTTCTGGTTCAAGCTAGCAGTAGCACTATAAAAATAAGAGACTTGGGACGCACCCCTCACCTGCCTCAGCTGACACACCTGGCTGCCATCACCTGATTACCTCAGTCCTCCTGAGACCTGAGCGGCTGTTTGCTGTGCTCTTACTTTCTCCTGGATATTCGAGATTAGACCTGATAAGGCTGAAAAGAGCATTGTCTACAAACAGGAAGTAGTTTGTGAGGAGAAAAAAAAGTCCCCATATTTATTTTTCTTTTTACATCAGTGTGTAAAAAAACAAAACGACTCCATTTTAACATCTGAACCTGGCTGTGCAAAAACTAAATTGTAAATAACGCGACAAAAGCTTTGATTCCGTTGTTTCTTTTGTAACTGAAATGTTTGGCTCCATGTAGGAACGTCTTTGTTGACAGCCTGTGTGAAATGCTGCAATAAAAACACATTTTGACTCGTCACAAATTGACCGTCAGTGGACCTACATGTCACACTGATGCTCATGGACGGTGCGTCAATTTATCCTTCTTGCATGAATTATTTTCAAAATTAACTTCTGTTTTCACAGGAAATAGTTTCCGCTCACTAAATGTGTACAGCATGTTTTCAAAATAAACTTCATATTAGGTTCACTTCCTTATGGCTGAAATACATGATGCACATCATCACGTTGGCAGAGCAGAGCGGGATTTTTCAGTGCTACTCAGACTCAGCTTCACTGTGTGTGGAGTTTTTATATCATTTATATTACAGGACGCATTGAGTTGATTTATTTGAAATGTTAAACACTTACACACAAACTTGAAGGCATATATTTAAGTTTTGAATACTCTTATCAACATGGGAGTGGACAAATATGTTTGCTTTATGCACATACATGTATATCGTTATTGCAACAATCAAAAACCATGACAAATACTGTCCAGAATATTCTACAGAATAACCACAGGTACTGACTGCACAGCCGCAGGCAGAAAAGAAAAAATAGACCAGCCATGTAAAAATGTTGAGCCGTGCCCGCATGGGTAAGCACTGTTTCTGTGGTCAGTGTAGCGGCTTCAGGTGATAATGGACATACTCTCCTGCAGGCATGCTGTGGCACATGTGTTGCGCCACAACTGTGTCTCATGTATTTTGGTCGTTAGGCTTTGCCAGCAAAAGTCTGATTAGGTTCAGAAGAAAAAAAAAAATCTTGCTTTGGTGTAAAATAACACATTTCTCACTAAGGTGACGTAATGTGACAACCTGGCCTCACTCTGAAGTCGTCTAATACTGGCGCTTGGTCAGTGAAATCCAGCGTCAGAAACTGATGAAAACAGCCATCTTTTCACATCGGCATTATACATGTCATTGTTTAATGGCGCTCGACAGGGGTAAACGCAACCAGAAAACAACTGCAGCAAAAGTCCAATTTTGGTGGGAGGGTGGGGTGGTGGATCAGCCCAACAATCACCGACTTTCACCCAGGAGGCCGGTGTTCAACTACCGCAACATTATAAAGCCAAACCCTGCTCTCTTTTCTTAAACCCAAGCACATGCGTGTGAAGGCTAAACATAAACACGTGCTGGGGAAAAAAACAACTTCAATTTGAAGCATTTGGAGAAAAATGACATGAAGGCATGCAAAAATACCAATGTAGGCAGACTTCAGAGGGCGACATTTTGCTTGTCACTGGTGTATAAACACAAACATCTTAAAACCCCTTTAACAGCATGAATCCAAACGTCTGAGAGGGTCCATGTACTTCACAGCCATTCATTTTTCATTTCGAAATAACAAATTGAAACACGGAAAACCAACTATTCATTTTGTTTTGAAATGACCAAACAAAAAGGAGAAAAAAAACGATCCGTCTCCTCTTTTTTTTTATTTGATAATAAAGAAAAGAAACAGAAAACAAATCGTTATCCGTTATCCAATTTAATTTGGAAATTTAAAAAAACCCTGTGGGAAACTCCTTTCTCAATTTTTTTTTATTCGTTTATTCTCTGTGACCAGTAAGTTGCGTTCATGTGGTGTCGGAATAATCGGAAAATGACTTTCTGACTGGGGAAAATACACATGAACACCTGCTCATGACGGAAAAACAACCCAGATAATTTTGGAACAGGAGTTGCCGACTTGACTGAAATTGACGTCACTTTCACAGAAAACTGATAACTAATAAAACTTTTTATTAATTCACGTATTGCATATCAGTTTTTGCGGACATGTAATGTGTGATGTGGTATGCTGTTAGTTGCTGTCCATGTAGCGTGACCTAGATTAGTTAGAAAAGTTATTTATTAGCATAACATGTCAGATAAAGCAATATTCTAGTAGTTACAGGAAATGTACATGCTCTGTATGTACATTTCATTGACCACATGAATGCAACTTGTGGTCACAGTGGTCACAGAAGAAACAAAAATAGAGAATAGAGTTTCCCACAGGGTGTTTTAAATTCCCAAATTAAATCGGATAACGTTTCGTTTTTCCTTTTTTTCTTATCAAATGAACAACAGGAGACGGATCATTTTTTCCTTTTTTGTTTGGTCATTTCAAAACAAAACAGGTAATGGTTGGTTTTCCTTGTTTTAATTTGTTATTTTGAAATGAAAAACGAATGGCCGCTGTAAATGGACGTGCGAGTCCTGCTGTAACCTTCACAGAGCTCCAGAGTTCAGCTGGAAGAGTGTGCACAGCAGCACTTTACAGGAAAACAGATCGCTGGAGGAAGAAAGCTTTCAGTGGAGTGTTTCTGCCACCTGTAATGGTGACTCAAGTGTCTCACCTTCACCTTTTAAAACTGATGACTAAATGTTAAGTCCATGAGAGTAAACCCAGGTGAAGCACATTGGTCCAAACATAATTCACACATCACAAAGCATCATACACATCGTTGTACTGTGACACTACGGCGGCACAGTCATCGCTCCTCTTGTGTTTTACATGTCACATTTACAGCCATGTGCATATTCATTAAACACAGATGGGTGGGGGTGGCGCGGTCAGAGTGACAGCTCAGCATGGAACATGGAAGCCATCCGAGCTGCTGTTCCAGCTCAATCACAGCCACCACCCACACAGCGCTTTCCTCTCCGCATGTAATCAGGTTTGCGACGGTTCAAATCACAGTTCCCTATCCATATTTATAGCCAGCGGTGAGCGCGACGGGCTGCGTGCTAAAGGTCCGCTCCTCTTCTGTGTAATTATTCAGTCTCAGTTGCTGTAATACATCAGTAATGTTGTTTATGGCTGCAGGTCAGAGCCGAGTGTCCAGAGAGCCGAGGCAGTGATGGATTACTGTTTTCCAGATCCTTGAACTCTGCAGGACAGTGACAGATTTCAGCAAATCAAACGAGAGCGTCACTGAGTCTTTATTGACACCTCAGAGCGCCTCGAGGAAAAAACAGCCTCAGAGTTTTCCTGCTCTGATGTGGATGCTCATCGTCCTGTAGGATAAATGGAGAAAACTATGAGAGGAAAACGTCACCCTCCTCCTGACACCATCAGCCACCATCATCTTCCTCCTCCTCTGCCGCTTCATCTAATGAGTTGCTGCTATGTGGTAAACACATCTGCCTGTCCTCAGCACTAATGTCCTTGTAGATGTTCACATATATATAATCACTACATTGTTTTTACAGTCAGGTGATTCATTTTTTAAGCCGTCAGCACATCCAGCCTCTCATCCTCCACACTTTCACCAGACACATAACGATTAGCTGCCATGGAGAATGGACTGTCATGCTGTTTTCAAAAGTGACTACACTGGGAGGGGTTCATATTATCAGGACATCCTATGAGTTAATGAACTGCGCCTTGCCTGGAAAGTGGACAAGATGAGGTGGCTGCAGCACAGGACAGTGACAAAAAGCTGCGGTGAAGTCGGACAGTTTCCACCAGCCTTCAGTCCATACAGGAAGTCACAGAAACACGCCTATCCCAGCTGAAACTGGGTGAGAGGCAGGGTTCACCCTGGACAGGTCACCAGACTATCACAGGGCTGACACATAGAGACAGACAACCATTCACACTCACATTCACACCTACGGACAATTTAGAGTCACCAATTAACCTGCATGTCTTTGGACTGTGGGAGGAAGCTGGAGCACCTGGAGGAAACCCACGCTGACACGGGGAGAACATGTCAGAGCACCTGGAGGAGGCAACAGTGCTTACCACTGACATGTATGTTTGGTCACCTGACATCACAACCTCTGTTCAGCCTGACGGAGATCAAATTGTTAACATGAGATGATATGTTTGGTAAGCTAATCAACAAAATAATTTCCATAAGAACGCTTTAATTTCAGTTTAAAACATCTGTGCCCACACAGAAAGCTGCTCCAGTTGTAGATCAAACTTTAGAAATATAAAGTTTATCGTGTTGTATTCACTGTCAGCTGCTTAATGTTAAAGTTGGCTGAATTCAGTTTTGAATAGAAGTCTGGAGATTTTCTTTTTTCATTTCACATCTATCACCAGTTTCTGTCTATTGTGAAGTGAAGACACCATCCTTCATCATAGTTTAATCTGTGGTTCCTGTTTGTCTTTAAACAAACTGTTCTCACTGACTGGAATCAGAGCAGGGGAACTTCCTTTTGGTTTCACACTGAGCAGAAAGCAACACTGTTTTTTTGCTGGAGGGTTTTTGTTCATTCACAGTTGAGCCTGAGCACACTGAATGTGTTACACCAACAAACAGCATCCCACACACACTCAGCGCTGTGGCCTGATTTTCTTTTTTTTTTTTTTTTTTTTTTTCTCACCCCAGTCTCCAGGGTTCTAGTGAGCGCAACCCAGAACTCCGCAGGGTTTCCACAACATCAAGACGGCTTGATATGAACATTAAAGTGCTGCAGATCAGAGGCGGAGGGCTGCCGGGCTTCAATACAGCCTGCTTTTTTTATTTTATGGGTGAACAGGTTAGTTTTAAAACAAGACTCAGAGATCCGATGTGGAAAAGTTGCACTCAGCAAAGATTTTATAAGTCTGCATCACAAGAATTCATTTTTATTGGCTTCTTTGGAGAGGATTTATTCTCTCTGCATTTAGACAAATACTGTGCAATCCAGCACATACGCATCCAATCCAGTCTGTGAATTACTTTCACTGTCCCTTTTTTTTATCCACCATATGGCCACATTGCATGTTCAACGATAACCAGTCCTCACCAAACGAGTAAACCTAATTAAATATATCATGTGTTTCCCTCTGAGATCACAACATCCTAATTAGTGGGAAAATATTCACTCTGGGCTGAAAGACGGCACCTGCAGCTACGACAAGATCTGGATTGATTCATGTGAGCATCGTTTGGTTGTTTAGTCTCATCCAGAGAGCACTGGGGCTTTTCATTATGCTGAAAAACTTATGTCATTACGTTTTTGGAAAGAAAAAGCAGCAGCTTCATTTTTAGTCAGGAATGAGTTTTGTCGTGTTTGTTAATCAGTGTGAGGACACGGGGATGAAGGATAAATAACCTCTGTGGGCTCGGTCAGCAAATCAACACGTTCTCACAAAGAAACAACCCATAAAGCCATTTTCTCAGTTTCACACTGAACGGTTATTACTTCCACAGAGGTGGTTATGTTTTCATTCTCAAGCTGAGTCCCAGTTGTTCTGTTTGTTTGTCTGTCTGTTTGTTTGTTAGCAGGAAATCTCAAACTTGTGAACAGATTTTAATGAGATTTGTTGGAAAGTTCAGCTTTAAGTCAAATTTCTTGGTGCAAATTCAGGAATGTTTTAAAGGATTTCAGTGGGACACATCTGAACATTTGATCCTGAACTTTTACACTTGTCTATCACTGTGTATTTTGATGACTCTTAAGCTGCTGTAACATGCCACAGCGAGCCACACAGCCTGTGGGAGCAGCACGTGTGCATTGCAGAACTCCTTTTTATTTTTTTATTTCTATTTTTCATTTTCAGTACCCATGTTAACAGGTTACAGTGCATGCCTACTGCATGTGACTTTACACAACCAGAAATTTGCTTCCATTTATTGTATTTTGAAAGCAGCTGATTCATTGCACATAGCATGCTGGGATACCTGCCATACAGACCAAGCTGGCAGAGCAAAGAGAAGGTGTGACAATTTGAAAAATTCAAATGGTGCTCACATCAAGACAGCCAATCAGCTGCAATTACAGGCGACAAGCGGTGCAGGGCAGATGCAAGTTACTGCTGGTTAGAACTGGTTAGAACTGCACTGTTAGACAGCCACACTGCCCGTGTGAGCAACGCGAGTCAGTTGCATCCAGAGAATAGGAGTCTTAATGTTTTTCCATGTAATGCACACAGTTTTCAGCAGGACAGTAAAAATGGTGTTCTAATAATCACACTAATATCTTGTCACATTTTACTACTGTTTCATTGTTTATATCTGACAGTGACATGATAAAATCTAGATATTTATTTGTAAATCAACACTTCCTGTTTCTATTTCAAAATAAAATCCATTTGACAATGTTTCTGTGGACAGAATCCCTTTATGTTAACATGAGCCATGGCCAGTGGATCACATGGCTCCATAAATGAGTGGAGTACGGGCTTTGAATTGTGGAAATACAGTAGTTATAGCAGCAGGCAGCTCTGCAGCAGCAACACTGTTTGTGTGAACGCTGCACTTGTGGGAGTGGCAGCAGTTCAGCAAGGTGGCCGTCTTGTTTGTGCTTCTCATGCAGGTAGTGTGGCCTGTACGTTAGGAGAGCAAACGGTAAACGGCGAGGCTGAAATCAGTTACACTAGAATAGATGCTATATTTCCTATAAACACCTTTGCATACATTTAGGCAGTCAGTTTCAATCCAGTACAGGTCAAACAAATTAAAGCTCTGACCTTGTGAGGGAACATTTTTTCATATTTACTGTGTTGCCCTGTCTACATGTTACCGAACTGCTCTGCAGCATAAATAAAAAATGCTGCTAAAGCTTTCCTCTTTTCCTGTTTCATAAGCGTGCATGACTTAAATTGCGGAGCTGCTCTGCGGTGTCACCAGGCACTTGTTACACTTGACATCTGCTGTGTGTGTGAACGTGTGAAGTGAATCAGTGTGAAGTAGTGCTTTGCTGGAAAGAAGCACATGGCTCCAATCAGAAGACCTGGAGGTGACAGGGCAGGCACAGAGCACATGGAGCTGTGAGGGCCGCAAAACAGCCGCTGTCAACATCTCTCACATATTAAAGCAGGAGAATCAAATCAGCGCTTTCCATTATCCTGAGCATGTCTACGCCAGCTGCAGGAGCTGTGTCACTTTGCTGCTCTGACTGCAAATGAATCTGAGTAGCCTGACGTGAACTAGCAGAGTGTCTCTGAGCAGAGCGCCATCCGTATGAAGCGTTGCAATAAGCAGCAGTTTAAAGCAGATTAGTGAAAATAACTATCTGAACTACATTACATTTTTAGAAAGTGTGAAGAAATACTGCTGACGACTCAACGATATGCTGGATAATCTCTACAAAAGCTCCAGAGCTGATTTACTGTTTAACTCTGAACACAAACAGAGTTGAAATCAGAAGGATCCTGTAACAGCTGCCTGTGTGGCTCTCAGAACTGATTGTTCTGATCAATAGATCTGGCAGCCAAGACCGGCCATCAAACACACGCTGCTGTTTGAGCCGGCCGCAGAGCTTCCTTTATCATTTTCACGCCTCGCTTCCCTCAGATCAAACACATTATGAATCCCTGTGAAAAACACACGCTTTGAATGTTGCACGTTCTCAAACACACACATTTACACAAACAGATGCCTCCTGTGTGGGTACATGTGCACACACAGACACAGTTGGGACAAGCTCTTAATTCTCTGCAGCTGTTTTCACTTTGTTTTGATGTTTTTACGTGTGTGTGTGTGTGTGTGTGTTAGAGTGTGTTAGAGTGTGTTACAGAGTAAGGACCCCAAAAAAACAGGACTGCCCTCATTTCTTCTAAGGCCTGTTGAGTCCCGTCTCCACCAAACCCTTTCAGTCCAGCACCTTTGGAACCAGCAGTGACCCTTCAGACATGGTCCCTAGACCCTGGGTGTGTTCAGACAGTCCTCTTAAATGTGGGTGGGGTTGTTGTCACTCACTGCTCCGTCCAGCACTCACTGTATTTCCTCATCAGCGGTGACACAGATGGAAGAAACAAATCTAACATCAATAAAATAAATATTACTCCTGACATCACAATACTGAGTGAAGACAGTAACGTTATCTCAGCATGAAGAACACAGACATCAGTATCATCCTGCTCTCTGTCCCCCCTCGACTGAGGACACTCACTGTCTGCAGGTCGGCTGCCTTGGGTACATTTCAAAATAAAGTGTGTGCTTACATACAGACAGCTTTGCCATAGCCAGCCATAACAGCTGTGAATGAGAGACTGTTGACAGAACAGATTGAAATATGGCTTTCTACATGCTGATCACACACATTGCTTAAGTTTTGGCTTTTTACTGGCAGGTTTTATTGCATTTATTGACAGTAACAAGCGTAGCTGTCAACTAAAGTAATCGAACTAATCAGAGCAGGGGAGAGGCAGCAGCAATATGTTACAAGAAACCAAAACTTACATAACGATATAAGAGCCAATCATGTCGGCCCCAGGCTGTTTAATACCAAGTCTCTGTGACCATCTCTAGCAGGGCCACTCAGAGGTTGCTTCTAGGCCAGATGTGGCCTGCTGGCTGCAAATTGAAAAGGTGTCTCATCCAGTCATTACTAAAAGTGCCTGACATCCAAGAGAGACAATAAAAACTGAAGTGATGGTCAAAGTTGTCACAGTGAAATTTAAGGTGTGCTGATGGATTCACGTCATCAACTCATGCACTGAGTAACATTACAAGTTAACGTTCCACCTTAAAAGTTGCCGGCAGTCAGCCCAGTGAATGAAGTGATTTTTTTCTCTTTCATTTTATAGTTGTAGTTTACTGATGTATGAACAGAGGTTACATAAAACCAGAGTGAGCGTCCTCTACTGACCAATCAGACTGCAGGGTTTCTAGCTCCACCTTTTAGTACCAGATCTGTGTGCTAGGTACCCCAACAGAGGGGGGACCAAACATGGGGACGCTAAGGAACGCTTCTGTTGGGACCATTCACAACTTTCACTGTGGAGACAAACAATGTTAACTGAACTGGTTTTAGGATTCAGATTACATTTAAGTTTAGGTAAGGTTAGGGTTAAAACTCAGCACTCTGAAAAGAGTGCTCCAAGGAGCATGGGCTCTTGGTACTGGCAGCATAAAAATATCTCCTTGTATAGGCCCTGATAGCAATTAAAAGAGCCCAAATAAACATGACAATAGTTTATAATGTTGGATAAAATGTAGGGTTAACTGGGCTGCTGAACATGTGGGGCAACAGGAACCTTATTTATTAACAATGCCCCAGTCACCCAGGGTCTCTGGAGATAATAAGTAAATAAACAAATAATTAGTAAATTTAATTCTAAATTAGCTGAACTATGGTAAAAGATGTTACAAGAAATGTTGGGTGGGTGTGAAGACTGAGTGTGTTTGAACTCATGAAGCCGGTGTTTGAATCACAGGTGGTGGTTTTAACAGTAAAGTGACTGATTTCCACTGAAAGCCTGGAAACACACTGTTTGCCAGTGTCATCCACAGATCTGTGTAGTTAATTTCCACCTGTTGTCCCTGATTTGATCGAGTACAGCCACACACAGCAGCTCAAAGAGCTGTTTTTTGTTACCCCCCCCCCCCCCCCCCCCCCAAATTTCAAAGCACTCTGCTGTCCATGTTATTGCTAAATTGGGATTTATGGTTGTGTTGAAGGGCCATATGTCATCATGAGCTGCTTGTGTTTTCCTCCATGAATGCGATGCTGGTGGATACTGTTGAAGACATTAAGGAGGCTGAAAGGGAATTAAGTGTGTGTATTCAGGGTTTTTTTAAACATGGGTAAACCTGCTAAAAACAAGCATTACACTCCTTTCCCACTGTCAGTAGAGCAGAGCTGTGCACATGTTACTCAGTCTGATTCTGAAGTCCTTGAAATCCAGGGCTTGGGCAAAGACTTGCAGCATCAGACAACAAAAAAAAGCTGTCCTTTTTCATTAGGATGATACACGGCTGGTTGCCGTTAGTTAGCGGCACACAAACTAAAGTTAAGGTGATGAAAGTCAGTAGAGCAGGTGGGAGGGGTGGTGGACGGGTCCAACAAACACCAACCTTCACCTGGGAGAGTGGTGTTCACCTCCCATAAGATTATTTTGTTGCCTGAACCTAACTGCACGTGTTAGAGGCAAAAAACATCAGTTGGTAGCGTTGTACCGACGTAGTGCTTTTATTTTGAAAGAGACTGTATCAAACTGTACATTTCCTGTGAAAACAGAAGTGTATTTTGAAAACAGACAATGCATGTAACAGTTGACACGGCGTCCCAGAACGTCAACAACCAACACACCCTCCTGGAGGACCCCAAGGTGTTCCCAGACCAGATGGGATATGTAATCCCTCAGTGTGTTCTGGGTGTGCCCCCAGGGCCTCCTGCCAGAAGGATGTGCCCAGAACACCTCCAACAGGAGGCGTCCAGGAGGATCCTGATCAGATGCCCGAACCACCTCAACTGACCAGCCACCCAGTGGAGGGTGTCTGGGCTCATTCTTTCAGTCACTACCCAGAGCTCATGGCCATAGGTGAGGGTTGGGACGTAGATGGACCAGTATATCAAAAGCTTTGCCTTTCACCACGATGGTCTGGCGCAGCACCAGCATCACTTTTTTGAAATACTTTTTGCGAACAAATCAGTGCAAATTCCAACAGAAAAAAATCGCACATTTTTATGCAGATTTCCCTCCCAAGTCTGAGAAAACAAGTCCACATGTCAGCCACATCAACAGCGAATTTGAAACAAAGTTGAAGCCTTGGACGAGAAATAGGGTGTAATTAACGTAAGAGATAAGATAAGCTAAGCTAAGATACACCTTTTATTGATCCAATAATTGAGAAATTCCAGTGTTACAGCAGTCAAGGAAAAACAGTCAGATTAAAGATTTCAAATTTAAACTTAAAAAACTTAAATAACTAGGCATGCAAATAAGTACAAAAAATACAAGAGACAGCGACGACGACGACGACGACCGAGTGAAAAAGACCAGTGGACAAGGCACAAGTGATTGTATGTGCAAAAACAGATAGCTGTAGTGTCCATAAAGTGTCCATAGTGTCAAAGTGTCCATGGTGCAATCTACTGTGAGCAGTGCTGGTTATGTAGCCTGACAACAGCAGGCAGGAAGGACCTGCGATAGCGTTCCTTCACACACTTTGGGTGAATCAGTCTATTGCTGAAGGAGCTCTCCAGAGCTTTTGTCTCCTCCTGCAGAGGATGGGAGTCATTAGTCCTCAGAGATGACAGCTTGGCTGTTGTCCTCCTGTCTCCCACCACCTGCACAGAGTCCAGAGAGCATCCCAGGACAGAGCTGGCCTTCTTGATCAGCTTGTCCAGTCTCTTCCTATCTGCAGCCGAGACGCTGCTGCCCCAGTAGACCACTCCGTAAAAGATGGCTGATGCCACCACAGTGTCAGAGGTCTTCAGGAGCGCCCCCTGCACTCCAAAAGACCTGAGCCGCCTCAGCAGGTAGAGTCTGCTTTGGCCTTTTCATGTACAGTGCTGTTATGTGATCAGTCCAGTCCAGTTTATTGTTAAGATGAACACCCAGGTACTTATAAGATGTCACCATCTCAATGTCCTTTCCCTGGATGTTCACCGGTGCTGGGGGGAGGAGTCTGCGCCTGCGGAAATCCACCATCAGCTCTTTGGTTTTCCCCGTGTTGATCTGAAGGTGGTTCCTCAGGCACCAGTCCACAAAGTCCTGGTTCAGTTCTCTGTACTCCCTGTCGTCCCCATCTGTGATGAGGCCGACTATGGCAGAGTCGTCAGAACTTCTGCAGATGACAGGAGGGGGTGTCGTATGAAAAGTCTGCAGTGTAGAGTGTGAAGAGGAACGGTGCCAGCACCGTCCCCTGCAGGGCCCCCGTACTGCAGACAACCAAGTCCAATACACAATCCTGGGTCCTGACATACTGAGACGTGCTGAGGTCATGCTGACGTGCTGACGGATTGCGGTAAGCAAGTTGTGTCATTTCCGGTGTTTCTGTGACAGCGTCTCTGTACTGCTCTGGTGAATTCTGCTACCCTGCTTTCTCACCTCAGTTGCTTTAAACGTCTACTTCAAGTCTTAACCCACACTGGTTCTGTTTAAGCACTTATAGCTCTCCTTCTTTCTGCGACCTTCTCGCTAATCTCCTAGCTGTTGTTTGCACGTTCTTAGCGTTGTTAGCTACTTTAGCTTAGCCATGGCTTCCCCTTCTCCTGCTCTTTCTTGCCTGGTGTGTCACATGTTCAGTTATGCCTCTGCCTCCTTTAGCGACAGTGGTAATTGTAATAAGTGTAGCTTATTTGCTGCGTTGGAGGCGAGGCTTAGTGAATTAGAAGCGCGGCTCCGCACCATGGAAAACCATTCAGTAGCTGCGGTAGTTAGCCAGCCCCCTGTAGCCGGTGCGGAGCCACATAGCATAGCCTTAGCCTCTGCTAACTGTCCTCCAGTAACTCCCGTTCAGCCGGGAGGTCGGGTTACGGTTCGCCAGAAGCACAGCTCCAAGCCGAAGCCCACGCCTCACCACCAGCCTGTTCACGTTTCCAACCGCTTTTCCCCACTCAGCGACACACCCGCTGAGGATAAAACTCTGGTTATTGGCAGCTCTATTCTGAGGAACGTGAAGTTAGCAACACCAGCGACCATAGTCAAATGTATCCCTGGGGCCAGAGCGGGCGACATCGAGTCAAATTTAAAACTGCTGGCTAAAGCTAAACGTAGATTCAGTAAGATTGTTATTCACATCTGCGGCAATGACACCCGGTTATGCCAATCGGAGGTCACTAAAATTAATATTGCCTCGGTGTGTGAATACGCAAAAACAATGTCGGACTCCGTAGTTTTCTCTGGACCCCTCCCAAGTCTGACCAGTGATGACATGTTTAGCCGCATGTCATCATTTAATCACTGGCTGTCCAGGTGGTGTCCAGCAAACGATGTGGGTTTCGTTAATAATTGGCAAACTTTCTGGGGAAAACCTGGTCTTATTAGGAGAGACGGCATTCATCCCACTTTGGATGGAGCTGCTCTCATTTCTAGGAACCTGGCAAATTTTCTTAGTAATTTAAATCCTTGACAACCCAGAGTTGAGACCAGGACAGAGAGTCGCAGTCCTAAACACCTCTGAGCTTCTAGTTCAGTTACCCAGCCATAGTTTTCATAGATTTATACAAACGGTGTCTGTCCCCCGACCACCTAAATTATTTAAATCTAAAATTAAACAAAGAGTTGTGCATAACAACCTCATAAAAATTAAAACCTCTTCTGTGACAGAAAGACAAAACAGGAGAATTAAATGCGGACTGTTAAATATCAGGTCTCTGTCGTCTAAAGCAGTGTTAGTAAACGAATTAATATCAGATAATCATATTGATTTACTCAGTCTCACTGAAACCTGGCTGTGTCCAGATGAATATGTTAGTCTAAATGAGTCCACTCCTCCCAGTCATAATAATACACACATTCCTCGAGGCAGCGGCCGAGGAGGGGGAGTTGCAGCCATTTTTAACTCTAGTCTGTTAATCAGCCCTAAACCTAAACTAGATTATAATTCATTTGAAAGCCTCGTTCTTAGTCTTTTACACCCGACCTGGAAAACCTCGCAGCCACTTTTATTTGTTATAGTGTACCGTGCTCCTGGCCCGTATTCTGAATTTGTATCTGAATTCTCAGAGTTTTTATCCAGTTTAGTTCTTAAATCAGATAAAGTTATTATTGTAGGCGATTTTAACATTCATGTTGACGTTGATAATGACTCCCTGGCTACCGCGTTTATCTCATTAATAGACTCCATTGGCTTCAGTCAGGGTGTACATGAACCCACTCACTGTTTTAACCATACCCTCGATCTAGTTCTGACGTATGGAATTGAAATTGATAACCTAAAAGTCTTTCCACAGAATCCGTCGCTATCGGATCATTATCTGATTACTTTTGATTTCTTTTTACTCGATTACACGCCACTCAGAAACAGTTACTATACTAGATGTTTATCAGATAGTGCTGTCGCAAAATTTAAGGAAAAGATTACTTCATCGTTAAATTCAAGACCAATACCTTCAGTAACAGAGGTTTCCCATGCCGACTTTAACCTCTCCCAAATTGATCATTTTGTTGATAGCGCCGTAGGCTCGCTGCGAACAATGCTCGACTCTGTAGCTCCTCTTAAAAAGAAGTTAAAAAAGCAAAGAAAGTTCGCTCCTTGGTATAACTCTCAAACCCGTAAGTTAAAACAAATGTCGCGAAGATTTGAAAGGAATTGGCGATTAACCAAACTGGAAGAATCTCGTTTAATCTGGACAGACAGTCTCAAAACCTATAAGAGGGGCCTCCGCAATGCCAGAGCAAACTATTACTCAGCATTAATAGAAGAAAACAAGAACAACCCCAGGTTTCTTTTCAGCACTGTAGCCAGGCTGACTGAGAGTCAAAGCTCTATTGAGCTTTGTATTCCTTTAGCCCTTAGCAGTAATGATTTTATGAGCTTTTTTAATGACAAAATTCTAACTATTAGAGGCAAAATTCATGACCTCCTGCCATCAGATGGTAGGCCTACCTATCTAACCTCAAACACAGCTGTAGAACCTAATATATATTTAGATTGCTTCTCCCCAATTTCTGTTCAAGAATTGAAAGCAGTGATTTCTGCTTCTAAATCAACGTGTCTCTTAGACCCCATCCCAACTAGGCTACTTAAGGAGGTCTTTCCTTTAGTTAACACTCATATATTAGATATGATCAATATATCCTTATTAACAGGCTATGTACCACAGTCTTTTAAGGTAGCTGTAATTAAACCTCTACTAAAAAAGCCCACCCTGGATCCAGAGGTGTTAGTCAACTATAGACCAATATCTAATCTTCCCTTTATGTCAAAGATCCTTGAGAAAGTAGTCGCAGACCAGCTGTGTGATTTTCTCCATGATAATAATTTATTTGAGGAATTTCAGTCAGGATTTAGAGTGCATCATAGCACTGAGACAGCACTAGTTAAAATTACAAATGACTTTCTGATTGCTTCAGACAAAGGACTTGTCTCTGTTCTTGTTTTATTAGATCTTAGTGCGGCGTTTGACACAATTGACCATCAAATTCTACTGCAGAGACTGGATCACTTAATTGGCCTAAAAGGTTCTGCACTGAGCTGGTTTAAATCTTATTTATCTGATCGTTTTCAATTTGTTGACGTTCGTAATGAATCATCCTTACGTACCAAAATTTGTTTTGGAGTTCCGCAAGGTTCTGTGCTCGGACCAATCCTATTTACTCTATATATGCTTCCTTTAGGTGACATCATTAGAAATCACCCTATAAATTTCCATTGTTATGTGGATGATACACAGTTGTATTTATCGATGAAGCCAGAAGAAAGTAATCAATTAACTAAACTCCATAACTGCCTTAAAGACATAAAAAATTGGATGAGCACCAATTTCCTGATGTTAAATTCAGACAAAACTGAAGTTATTGTTCTTGGCCCCAAACAACTCAGACTCTTTATCTGATGACATAGTTTCTCTTGATGGCATTGCTCTGGCCTCTAGCACTACCGTAAGAAACCTCGGAGTAATATTTGATCAAGATTTGTCTTTTAATTCTCATTTAAAACAAACCTCACGGACTGCATTTTTTTCATCTGCGTAATATTGCAAAAATTAGGCCTATCCTGACCCGAAAAGATGCAGAAAAATTGGTCCACGCTTTTGTTACCTCTAGGCTGGATTACTGTAACTCTCTATTATCAGGTAGCTCTAGTAAGTCCTTAAAAACTCTCCAGCTAATTCAGAATGCAGCAGCACGTGTACTAACAGGAACTAAGAAACGAGATCATATTTCTCCTGTTTTAGCTTCTCTGCACTGGCTCCCTGTAAAGTCCAGAATTGAATTTAAAATCCTACTGTTAACTTATAAAGCTCTAAATGGTCAAGCTCCGTCATATCTTAGAGAGCTCATAGTGCCATATTATCCCACCAGAACACTGCGCTCTGAGAACGCAGGGTTACTCGTGGTCCCTAAAGTCTCCAAAAGTAGATCAGGAGCCAGAGCCTTCAGCTATCAGGCTCCTCTCCTGTGGAATCATCTTCCTGTTACGGTCCGGGAGGCAGACACCGTCTCCACATTTAAGACTAGACTTAAGACTTTCCTCTTTGATAAAGCTTATAGTTAGGGCTGGCTCAGGCTTGCCCTGTACCAGCCCCTAGTTAGGCTGACTTAGGCCTAGTCTGTCAGTCTGTCTCTGTCTGTGTCTCTGTCTCTGTCTGTCTCTGTCTGTCTCTGTCTGTCTCTGTCTCTCTGTCTCTCTGTCTGTCTGTCTCTGTCTGTCTCTGTCTGTCTCTGTCTGTCTCTGTCTGTCTCTGTCTGTCTCTGTCTGTCTCTGTCTGTCTCTGTCTGTCTCTGTCTGTCTATCCGCTGTGAGGGTCATAAGGACAGAGGGATGTCGTATGCTGTAAAGCCCTGTGAGCAAATTGTGATTTGTGATATTGGGCTTTATAAATAAAATTGATTGATTGATACTGCGGCCGGTCCGTGAGGTAGACCAGGATCCAGGATGTGAGGTGATTAGCCACCCCTAAGTGCTCCAGTTTGTCCCTCAGAAGTGCAGGCTGTATGGTGTTGAAAGCACTGGAGAAATCAAAGAACATGATTGTCACAGAGCTTCAGATCTTCTCCAGGTGATGAAGAGCTCTATGCAGGAGGAAGATAACGGCGTCGTCCACCCCAATGCCAGGCTGGTAGGCAAACTGCAGCGGGTCCATTGAAGGGCTTACAGCGGGGCAGAGACGAGACAGGACCAGGTGCTCCAGAGTCTTCATGAGGTGTGATGTTAATGCCACCGGTCTGAAGCTGCTGAAGTCCTTGGGGTGCGGAGTCTTGGGCACAGGTACCACGCAGGATGTCTTCCACAGCTGTGGTACTCTCCCCAGCCTCAGGTTCAGGCTGAAGATGGTTTCAACTATCCTGCACAGTTGGTCTGCGCAGGACTTCAGGAGCCTGGAGCTGATGCTGTCTGGACCCGCAGCCTTCCTCGTCTTTATCCTCCTCAGCTGATCTCTCACCTGACAGGTAGTGAAGGACAAGCTGGAGCACGGGGGGCTGTGTCCTGGAGGATGGGGGTGATGAGGTGGGGGTTGGTGAGATGTTCGGGGGAGCGGGGGTGGGGGAGGTGTCGAAGCAGTGTGCCAGGAGTGTAGCGTGAACCTATTAATTGTTATCTGATTGAATTTAACTTTGAGTGAGCTCATTACACTGAACCACACATCAAATGTGGGTGAAAGAACACACACCACCATTTCTTGAGCCAACATACCATCTCTAATCTGTACCTATGCAAACACGTTCTATTCTCGGTTTGTCCGTGTCAGGTATGACAGGCTAACTGAGGTGAATGACTGTAATTGATGGTGATGAGTTGATCACTGGTCCTCTTTCTCTTCCACTGATTTGCATCTCATCCTTTGTAAAGACATCACATCACCGCAGCATCCCATTAATCCCATTAATCATCTGAGAGCTGTTCCTCCAGTGGGGATATGAGTAAGTGAACGGCTGATTAGTTTGGAGTAATGTGGTGTTAGTGAGGCTCTGGGGAAACACACTGCTTCCTCTCTGTGTGACGCTTGTCTACAGTATGAGCCATAACTGTTTAAGCCCTTTGCAGGGTGTGTCTGCTTGTGCTACACACTCACACAAACATGTTATCTGAACACACACTGGCAACATTCATATAAATAGACACATGCACACACTTAATTTCATTTTATCTCGTTCCCAGGACGTCTTTATCTTCCACGTCCAAGAATTCAGTCTTCTAATATTTTCCTGCTGTGTTACATAAACTGAAAAAACTACTGTATGCTTATTTCTGCACAAAGGTACATGAATGTAATGCTGCGCATCTGCTCTGTACCAGAAAACGTCTCAAAAGGAAGTCAAGCAACCGGCCTCATTATCCTTCCAGAATACTAAGCTGAGGGCCACAGGAAGCTGGTAACAAAATTGTTGTTGCTGTTGTTGCTGCAAAATGCCGCCTACCTACTTTTGTTTATACAGAATGTGCCTTTCGGGGCAATGGGGGGCGTGAGCAAGTAACAAAACATGTAGCTCAGCGTGTGACGTAAACAGTGACGTGGGAGGGAAGCCACGACTAGTCAGTCCTTCGGCGATTCTCTCGTAAGTCGGCCCGTTCTTCACCGTCCCCGTCATCTGACAGTTAATGGCCTCTTCGTTTGCGAGGACAAGGAGGGCGCGCAATTCCTTGTCTCCCCAGTTGCTCATCTTTACAGTGTCTGTCAGGTTTGTTTCCCTCTTGCTACTAGCTGCTCGCTAATTCCTGCTATCAGCTGTTTCCTGTTTATCCACCGCCAGTGGCTCGCACGTGCGGCATCATCAACAGCTCCTCCCACAAGTCATCAACAGCTCCTCCTACAAGTCATCAACAGCTCCTCCCACAAGTCTTCAACAGCTCCTCCTACAAGTCATCAACAGCTCCTCCCACAAGTCATCAACAGCTCCTCCCACAAGTCTTCAACAGCTCCTCCTACAAGTCATCAACAGCTCCTCCTACAAGTCATCAACAGCTCCTCCTACAAGTCATCAACAGCTCCTCCCACAAGTCTTCAACAGCTCCTCCTACAAGTCATCAACAGCTCCTCCCACAAGTCTTCAACAGCTCCTCCTACAAGTCATCAACAGCTCCTCCTACAAGTCATCAACAGCTCCTCCTACAAGTCATCAACAGCTCCTCCTACAAGTCATCAACAGCTCCTCCCACAAGTCTTCAACAGCTCCTCCTACAAGTCATCAACAGCTCCTCCCACAAGTCTTCAACAGCTCCTCCTACAAGTCATCAACAGCTCCTCCTACAAGTCATCAACAGCTCCTCCTACAAGTCATCAACAGCTCCTCCCACAAGTCTTCAACAGCTCCTCCTACAAGTCATCAACAGCTCCTCCCACAAGTCTTCAACAGCCCCTCCCACAAGTCTTCAACAGCCCCTCCCACAAGTCTTCAACAGCTCCTCCCACAAGTCTTCAACAGCTCCTCCCTCAAGTCTTCAACAGCTCCTCCCTCAAGTCTTCAACAGCTCCTCCCTCAAGTCATCAACAGCTCCTCCCTCAAGTCATCAACAGCTCCTCCCTCAAGTCATCAACAGCTCCTCCCTCAAGTCATCAACAGCTCCTCCCTCAAGTCATCAACAGCTCCTCCCTCAAGTCATCAACAGCTCCTCCCTCAAGTCATCAACAGCTCCTCCCTCAAGTCATCAACAGCTCCTCCCTCAAGTCATCAACAGCTCCTCCCTCAAGTCATCAACAGCTCCTCCCGTTGCAGAAGGCCGCCTCGGTCTGTTTAAACTAAAAGGGTTTCACCAATATGTATACCCTACAAGGCGGAAAATTGGGCACCTCGGATCAACTTGCCAATCCAGCTCTGTGTGTCTAAACTGGAACTGCCCATTGGTTCAACATCCCATTGTTCCGACCATATTAAACTCATTGTTCCGAGCCGTTCAGCACCGCGGACAGTCGGACTAATGGGATGTTGAATCAATGGGCTGTCGAACCAATGACATGGACCCTTCTAAACGCTCGCAGCTTGACGGCAAGATGGCAAAAATCTGGTAGTGTAAAAGGGGGCCATAAAGACAGACAACCATTCACACTCACATCTAAGGACAATTTAGAGTCACCCACTGACCTATCCCCAACCTGCATGTCTTTGGACTGTGGGAGGAAGCTGGAGCACCCGGAGAAAACCCATAGTGACACGGGCAGAACATGCAAGCTCCGCACAGCAAGGCTCCCGTACCAGGAACCCTCCTTGCTGTGAGGCGACAGCGCTAACCACTACATCACCATGCTGCCCCTATGCTAAATAATTTAGTTCAGTTTAGCAACAACTTAGTTTACGTTGCTGTTAATAGTTAAGTAATAAAGTTGTCTAACTATCAACCAAACTGCATCAAAGAGTCTAACCAAACAACATATTCTTACTCCGACCTTGTCACATGTCGACATTTGATCATGGACCATGGAAGGTAAAAATGACACCACTTGGCTAAAGTTAGGAAAACCATGTTTTGACTAAATATACCTGGTTTGGTAGCTATAAAATGCACTCTTAAACACCTGTAATTATTCATACTTCTCATAAAATATACACACTTTTTGTCTCTGCAAGCACGGCTGGAAATTTTGATACTAATTAAATAAAGAAGAAAAATGCCTGTCACTACAAACATGCCTGGAAATATCTATCTCATTAAAAACAGACTCTGATGCTACGAACATGCTGAAGTGTCCTGAACATGTGTTAAAATATACCCACTTATGTCTTTTCAAACAGGGCTGGAAATGTCAAACTGTCATTACAAAAAATACCTGATTTTATTGCTACAAACACAGCTTGACATGTCCCAAACTCTTATTAGAAAATACCTGTTTTCATCACTATGAACACTGCTGGAAGTGTCTCGACTCCTTGTTAAAAAAAAACATTTTGTTGTTACCAACAGGACTGAAAGTTTCCCGAACTCCTCTGTAAAATGTCTCGCTTTTTGTTGGTGTGACGCCATCCATCATCACCTCCACCTTCTGATGAGAAACCCCGCTCATATACATGTAATCTCAGGTACATCACTTTGGAAATGTTATGATGCATCTGAAAGACTGTGCTAATCATCCTGCAGGCTGAAGAATGAATGAGAGGCAGTATGGAGATAGACAGAGCTGACAGAAGGAAGGAGAGCCAGTAGAAGAGATGAACACTTATCTCACTGACACGTATTACAAATGAATCAAAACAACCAAAAGAATAAATGTGATCCTACATACAAATGTTTCATATTTTGACCTAAGTCCTTCAAACATCAGAAATCTAATGATGAGCTCGGGTTGAAACAGCAGAATATATTTTTGGCACCTTTTGAAAGAAGCATCAGCATTTTCATGATCTCAGAAGAAAGGGAGCTGTGATGAGAAGGACAGAGACAGACAGTAAAGGTGAAAGAAGAAAAGTTTGTTCTTTTCCTTTGTCTACCTTGACAACTCTGATCTCCCTCTCTCTCTGTCCCCGTCTGTCTGCGTCTTCCCTTCCATCGTTCCTTCCTCTTTGTTTTCAGTTCACCACAGAGATTCCCCGGTGGTGATTCAGCCACCTGATTCTCTTGAAATTACCTGCATTTTGTTTCGCTGCTGAGGACATGCTGCAAACCCTCGTTCACTTTGGGGTGTGTGTGTGTGTGCTGCAACAATCTACAATAAAAATTCAGACTGTAATCTTATGTTAATTTCCTTCTCTCTGTCTGTCTCATTTTCAGGCTGCTTTATACCTTTTAATGTTTGATACTCCAGAGGGATATTTCAGGGACTGGCTCTTCAGTGGTTTGCTTTCTACCTCCAAAGCTGCTCAGCGTCTGTCCAAATTGGTAATGTGTACTCCTCCTCTGCTCCCATCTCCTATGGTCAGAATCAGAATCAGAAAAAACTTTATTGCCAAGTACGATTTTACACATACGAGGAATTTGCTGTGGTGATATTGGTGCATGCGGTCAATAAACTATTAAAAATAAAAATATAACAATATAAACTATTAAAGTGGCAAATATACAGTATAAATATAAAGTACTAAACTACACAATCTGTTTTTTTGGGATGAGAAGAGCAGACCAGCCGGCAGTGATCAATTTCCAAAAACCAATGTGCAAATGGAAAATGTGCAAATGAATGAGGAGTCCAAGCTGAGCGTTAATGTAACGCATAGAGATACTGTCAGTGTGACAGGTAGAGTCAGTGGAAGAGGTGGAGTGTGAAGAGTGTCAGGGGGGGTTCCGGGCCATGTTGATAAGGTTGACAGCAGACGGGAAAAAACTGTTCTTGTGACGTGAGGTTTTGGTCCTGATGGACCGCAGCCTCCTGCCAGAGGGGAGTGACTCAAAGAGTTCGTGTCCGGGGTGGGAGGGATCGGCCACAATCTTTCCTGCACGCCTCAGGTTCCTGGAGGCGTATAGGTCCTGAAGAGACGGGAGATTGCAGCCAATCACCTTCTCTGCAGACCGAATGACACACTGCAGCCTGCCCTTGTCCTTGGTGGTGGCAGCAGCGTACCAGATGGTGATGGAGGAGGTGAGGATGGACTCAATGATGGCTGTGTAGAAGTGCACCATCATTGTCTTTGGCAGACTGAATTTCTTCAACTGCCACAGGAAGTACATCCTCTGCTGTGCTTTCTTGATGAGGGAGCTGATGTTCAGCTCCCACTTGAGGTCCTGGGAGATGATAGTTCCCAGGAAGCGGAAAGACTCCACAGTGTCAATAGTAGAGTCACAGAGGGTGATGGGGGCAGGTGAGGCTGAGTTCTTCCTGAAGTCCACAACCATCTCCACTGTCTTTAGAGCGTTGAGCTCTAGGCTGTTCTGGTTGCACCAGGACACCAGGTGGTCAACCTCCCACCTGTAGGCGGACTCGTCACCGTCAGAGATAAGTCCGATAAGGGTGGTGTCGTCCGCAAACTTCAGGAGCTTAACGGACTGGTGACTGGAGGTGCAGCTGTTACTGTACAGGGAGAAGAGCAGAGGAGAAAGAACACAGCCCTGGGGAGATCCGGTGCTGATGGACTGTGAGTCGGAGATGTGTTTCCCCAGCCTCACGCGCTGTTTCCTGTCAGTCAGGAAGTCTGTGATCCACCTGCAGGTGGAGTCAGGCACGCTCAGCTGGGAGAGCTTCTCCTGTAGCAGAGTTGGAATGATGGTGTTGAAAGCAGAGCTGAAATCCACAAACAGGATCCTGGCATAGGTTCCTGCGGAGTCCAGGTGCTGGAGGATGAAGTGGAGGGCCAGGTTGACAGCATCATCTACAGACCTGTTGGCTCTGTAGGCAAACTGCATGGGGGTCCAGGAGAGGGTCAGTGATGTCTTTCAGGTGTGAGAGCACAAGGCGCTCAAAGGACTTCATGACCACTGAGGTCAGGGCGACGGGTCTGAAGTCGTTAAGTCCTGTGGTCCTTGGCTTCTTGGGAACAGGAATAATGGTTGAGGTTTTGAAGCAGGCTGGCACGTGGCAGGTCTCCAGTGAGGTGTTGAAAATGTCTGAACACTGGAGACAGCTGATCGGCGCAGTGCTTCAAGGAGGATGGGGAGACAGAGTCCGGTCCAGCTGCTTTCCGGGGGTTCTGTCTCCTGAAGAGTTTGTTGACGTCCCTCTCCTTAATGGAAAGAGTCGTCACTGAGGAGGGTGGGGGTGGGGGGGGGGCATTAAGGTGGGCATTGGTGGAGGAGACTGGAATTGGGGCTGTTGGGAGGTGTCGATGGGGATGGTTGCAGGACTGTCCCTTTGTCTTTCAAAGCGGCAGTAGAACTCGTTCAGGTCGTTGGCTAGGCGTCGGTCGTTGATGGAGTGGGGGGCTTTAGGCTTGTAGTTGGTGATCTGCCTGAGCCCTTTCCAGACAGACGCAGAGTTGTTAGCTGAGAACTGGTGTTGGAGCTTCTCAGAGTACAGTCGTTTAGCTTCTTTCACCGCCTTGCTAAACTTGTACTTCGTCTCTTTAAATCTGTCTTTGTCCACTTCCTTTGCCAACCTAAGCTGTCTGAGTTTGGCTGTGAACCAGGGTTTGTCGTTGTTGTAACTCACCCTGGTGCGTGATGGAACACAGCAGTCTTCACAGAAGCTGATGTATGACGTCACAGCCTCTGTGTACTCATCCAGACTGTTGGTAGCAGTCCTGAACACATCCCAGTCAGTAGTGTCCAAACACGCCTGGAGATCCTTCACAGCCTCACTGGTCCACTTCTTTGAAGTCCTCACTACAGGTTTGCAGAGCTTTAGTTTCTGCTTGTAGGCAGGAATCAGGTGGAGCATGACGTGGTCAGAGTGACCCAGTGCAGCGCGGGGGACGGCGTGATAGGCATCCCTGACTGTGGTGTAACAGTGGTCCAGAATATTCTCTTCTCTGGATGGGCATTTAACAAACTGTCTGTATTTAGGGAGTTCATTAGTGAGGTTCGTTAGTGTTCCCCAAGGCACCATTTTAGGCCCAATTTTATTTTCATTATGCATGCTTCCATTAGGCTCTATACTAAGGAAATACAATATCTTATCTTTGTTATGCAGATGATTCCCAGTTGTACCTCCCTTTTGAAACCATCAGATCCTTGCAGCATAAATTCACTACTACTCTGTATTAATGACATAAAATCTTGGATGGCACGAAGCTTTCACCAGCTGAACCATGACAAAACTGAGGTCCTCATCTTTGGCCTCACAGACATTTCTGCTTCTGTTACCAGTGCTCTCCGCCCTGTTTTCCCATTTAAAATCTCATGTAAAGAATCTTTGACTCTGGCTTTAAATTTGATAAACAGATCAACTCAGCTGTCATGGTCATTTCTGTCCATAAAACATTTAGAAATTCTGGTTCATGCTTTCATCTCCTCCTGATTAGATTATTGTAATTCCCTCTATACCGGCATCAACCAGTCAGCTCTGTCATGCTTGCAGTTCGTTCAGAATGCAGCAGCAAGACTCATTACTGGTACCAGGAGAAGTGATCACATTTCCCCTGTATTGGCCTTGCTTCACTGGTTACCTGTAAAGTATAGGATTAATTTTAAGACTCTTTTGTTTTCAAAGCACTGCATGGACCAGCACCAGATTATATTTCAGAACTCCTCACTCCCTATTCCACCTCGTCACCTCAGATCCGCTGACAAATCACTGCTTTCTATCCCACTTACAAAGTTAAAAACCAGAGGTGACAGAGCTTTTTCAGTTGTTGTTCTGAAACAGCCTGCCACAAACAGTTAGATCCTCACCCTCTATAAATATATTCAAAGCCTGGCTAAAAACCCATCTCTTTGCCTTAGCTTCTGGTGATTCATCATGAGAACATTTTGTTTGATATTCATCTTCATTGAATTTGCTCAAGGCGAACTCTACGATCTGGTTGATTATTTTTCTTTGTTGGGCATAATTGTGTCGATTGTAAAGCACATTGATTAACGATTGTTGTTTTAAAATGTGCTTTATTAATAAAGTTGACTTGACTTGACTTCCTAAAAGAGGCTCAGAAAATGCAGACCTGAAACACTGAGCACAGATCACATAATTTTACAATCAAGACACAAGACACGTGAAGACAACTCTGATGTTCAGGGCCACAGAGCAGCAGACATGACATGACATGACATGACATGACATGACATGACATGACATGACATGACATGACATGACATGACATGACATGACATGACATGACATGACATGACATGACATGACATGACATGACATGACATGACATGACATGACATCAATGAACAAAACCAAAGCTGTAGGCAGGCTTCCAGCAGGGAGACTGAAAGATGTATATGACATGAAACAACTCTGAAGTATCAACTAGGAGCCCAGACAAGTAGTACAATAAAAAAATAATGAGAATTATAAAGTAATATTTGAAGAAAACAAAATGGAAATGCTTCTTAAAATGAGATGACGTGTGTTTTTTTTTTATTTTTATCTTAGAGCAGGCAGAAGCACGGTGACTTTATTGCGGTTGCAAATTTATATAAATTTCACAGGACAGTGACTGATAAAAAAACTGTCACGGGATTTAAACATAGATGTCATTACAGGAGAGGATTACTGAAATCTGACACACTGGACCTTTTATGGGCTGTTCCATATAGATTTTACCGCTAGCAAGACAGTAGAAAAGACGGGAAGCTGTGCAAAATCACGCAGCGATATGTCATGACACGCCTCTTTGAGGCGGTTCTACCAGTAGCGGTCTTGTAAGAACTCGGAGGACTACGAGTTCCGAAAGACTGACAAAAGCAAAGATGGCTGCGCCCTATATTTACCATAAGTGGCTCTGCTCTTTACTCTTATTTTTACTGTTTAGCAAAACCGAGTCAAAATTGAGTCTCATTTTAATGACTTATAATGACTTTTAATGACGTACATATTGTAATGCATTATGGGAATGCTTTATGATGTGTTGCTGTGCGTGGAATGTCGTATGTTTTTCATCAGTGGGTGTTGGTGAAAGTAGCTAGCAGTGTTGCTCATAATAAAGGCTTGCTACGTTTGATGTGAAAGCAAACTGTCTGCAGTAGCAATGTCTGCTTTTTAAATAGTGGAAACGGGGACACATACCGCCAATTTCAACAGGAAGTACATTTTACAACATCATCTTGAGTCTCACTGCTCGTAGCAATGTAAATGGATCACACAGCTATTCTGAATGGGCGCCTTGATTGAAGACTTGATTTAAAGTTTTCCAGTGTAAAGAGGATTTAGTGGCCTTGCTTCCAGAACATGGAAAGAAAGAATCAAGCATTGCAAAACAGGCAGACAACAGTGATCTTCAGCCACCCATTTAAATGTACGTACATAACGTCACAGCAAAGCAATGAGAGTGCAGTAATGAACCTTCTGTAGACTACTCTGTCACTTACAAACTATCAGGTGACCAGAGTGGGAACAGCAACGGTGCAGCCAGCCAGTGATGTAAAAGTGAAACATTTCAACCAGTTTGACTGACAGAGACATACAGTACATTACTCTTTATAAGATGTTGCCTGCACCCTGTCATCAGGCTCCATTGGCTGCCACTCACTTCCTGTTTAGTGATGACCCACAGACCATGATGAGACTTCCCTCACGCTTTATTTATTCAAATCCTAAAAACACTTTACTGTCACTGTGCTCTTCTCTAAGGGGTAACAAAAAGAAGCAGCTGTCATATTTTCAGACACACGTATGAGGTTCTGTTGGTGGAGTTATCACAGCCTGAAGGAGTAACATCTTTTGTTTATCTGTCCGCCACATACTTCTCTGCCATGTTGTCAGACCAATTCTGTTTTCTGTATAAAAAACTGAACTGAAACTGCTGGAAAACATGTTGGAAATCCTACTGTAGTCCCTGCTGCGTGTAAGTACATACCCTGGCATTTATGACCCAACAGCAGGCAGTTATTGTGGCCACAATGTGAAGTTTATTTTGCATAGCGGTTCCCAACATGAGTGAAATGGAGCAACAATGGTTAATGTCAAGTGATCATAAGCAGCAAAGCCAAAATGCACTGATACAATTTTTGCAACCCATCCTCACTGTGACCTCGTCACATGTCCACGTTTGGTCATGGACTTTCCACGTCCACATATGACGTCCAAGGTACCCTGGGTGTGTTGGTTGTTGACATTCTGGGACGCCGTGTCAACTTCAGCCTGTTACATGCATTGTCTGTTTTCAAAATACACTTATGTTTTCAAGGGAAATGTACAGTTTGATACAGTCTCTTTCAAAATAAAAGCACTATGTTGGTACAACACTACCAACTGATTTTTATCTTCAACGACAATTGCACATGGTTATGTTTTGACCAACACACACATGTGGTTGGGTCTAGGGAAAGTCTGTGGTTGTTGGACCATCTACCCCTCCCGTCTGCCCTAGTTAGACTTCTGCCCCCACAGAGCATGTGAGCGGAGCAGGGAGCGGGAGGATTTTGTGTTGAGCGAGGAGAGGCTATTTTTTTTTTTTTTTTAAAGGTGGAGCGGAGCCTTATTTCTCGCTCCAATTTCGCTCCGGTCTCTCATGCCCCACCCAGAATGCATCTTTGCACCTGCGCACTATTTTCTTTCAAAACTATGGAGTTTACTGTGTACTTCAGAAAAGAAACTAAGAAGAGAAGCAGCGGTACCTTGGAGAACGGTCCCTAACTGAGGGGAGAGGAGAGAGGGCTTCCCCAGAGTTCGGCCGCTTAACCTGGTCCGTCTCCTCCACACTTTGACTTATTTCCACCCTGCTGACAGCGGTACCGTGGAACGGTCCCTAACTGCGGGGAGAGGGCTTCCCCGGAGAATCTACCAAGCTCATGTTTTATTTGTGAATAGAAGATTACAGGAGCGAAGAATGCACAGAACCAAGCGGAGAGGACGACAGGTCACATGCTCTGTGCCCCCATAACTCCTAATGGCAACCGGCTGCGTATCTTGCTGACAGAAAGGACGTCTTTTTGTTTGTTACTGACCAAACGCTGTTTTTTGCTGACTTCACAATGAGACTGGGTTGGATTGATATTTAATTTAATTTTTAAAAAATTTTATATACTTTATTAATCCCCCTGAAGGGAAATTCAGTGTTTTCACTCTTGCTTGTCATTAACACACAGTTCTGAAAGACACACATGCACAAACAGGACCTATACATGCACAAAGTGGAGAGATGTCAGAGTGAGGGGGCTGTCCTTGGAGAGGCACCCCGAGCGGTTGGGGGGTTCGGTGCCTTGCTCAGGGGCACCTTGGCAGCACCCAGGAGGTGAACTGGCACCTCTCCAGCCACCAGTCCACGCTCCATATTTTGGCCCGGACGGGGACTCAAACAGACGACCCTCCGGTTCCCAACCCAAGTCCCTATGGACTGAGCTACTGCCGCTCCAATATTTTGATATTCTGAACATGTTGTGAAATGAAATGAGACAGCACAGATTAAATTATAGTAAATTATGGCACTTTGTGACATTATTGTACAGATGGAAAAGTTTTAGTTGATTTATGATGTTACATTCTGCTATGGGCACAGTGCTGCAGATGTGTCACGCCGCATCCCTTCTCTTGTACATCAGCTGTAATTCAATCCAGCAGCAACAATTTTTAGCACCTGGATGTCTCCCTGCGCTTTAAATCAGTTTTTTTTAAACTTCCTGAATTATCCTTTTAACCTGTTGTCATGAGCAGGATGTTCATGAACTTAGTCAAGACTGATCTGTGTGAAAGTGCCATTCAGCTTGGTATTCAATCCCTTCAACTGCAGAGTCTCTGCTTTGTACTGAGCCTGACCTCTCACCTCCTGCACTGAATTATCACACACTATAACCACAAACCTTTCCTTACCACTCATCACCATGGTGCTGTCTAGATGATATAGACATCACAGCTGATATAACTTAGTTCCAGACAGTCTGAATGAGCTCCAGGCTTCTTTGTCTCAGAGCAACGATGGTCTATCTTCTCCTGAAGCTGCTCAGCTGTCAGTCAGACAGAAAGAGGAGTTATCAGTGCAGGTGACTAAAACTTCCACTCAGCCTTTTGAAATTTAAATGTTCCCACAAAGCTGTGAGATTGGCCTTAATTGCTAGCTTCTGTAACGATAATGGGAATGGGAACTTTTGATGATGATTCAGACAGAAACATTAGAGGATGGGGTTTTTGTTTTGTTACTCGCCGTACTGGGTTTTGTCCAATGGAAACAATCACAGCAGCTCATCTTGTTCTGTCAGCCAAATGCAAAACCACACAGTGACTCATCAGGAAACAAAAGAGCCCATTTTGACACAAATAAATGCCGATGAAGCAAACAAACAGATTCAAAAGGACCGTTATCATTTGGTTTCATCTCCATTTAGAGGGCTGGAAAAAACAATCTGTCATGTTAATACAACCAAGCCCTGAAAATGTAGTCAGTAAATATCAAAATACCTCAAATGCACAGAAGGACAAAACAGAATTTTGATAACATTAACTGGAAAATTATTTTTCACTTTCCATGAACAGTGAAGCACAAAAACATTATTGTATCTCCAGAAATCTCTCCACTTGACCTGCGGTGCCGTGGGTCAGTGGTGGAGATTGTTTTGTGGCCACAGAGAGGAGGAAATAAAAACAGAGCTGAGAAGTTTAGGGAGCAGGTCTCTGCTTTACTATCAGACACTAATTGGCTTTGCTGCCTGAGGCAAGGTGATGGGTAGGCTGAGGCAGTGGAGGGTCAGACAGCTGGAGCTGCGACCAGAGCCAGAGGTGATTGACAGGTAGGAGAGGTCTGCGGGACGGGACTGTGCCTGGGCCAGATGAAAGCTGAGCACCACTTTAAAGATGGACAGAGTAGCAACATGACTGCCAATCAGCAGAGTCTTAATAGAGTTTATTAAACTGCCTCTAATCTTCTCTTGGGCTCCGTCTTGCTCCTCGGAAACTCCAAGGTCAAGCTCTGGATTGCCCTGCACACTTTTCCTTGTCTAAGGGTTGTGTGTTTGCTTTTGTACTTGTATCTCTGTGAGGCCCATTTTCAGGTATAGAGTTTGAGCGAGGACGTTTTCGCCCAGTACAAATGGAAAACTGATCACGTATCAAAAGAATATTTCACTCGTCCTGTGCACAGAAACACCAACACCTGGCTCATCACTCACCAACGCTTGATCACTGGCCCATCAGACACCAACGCACAGATGCACACTCACTGACATGAGATGCATCAGGTGGCTGCATTCTGTGACGCTCCGGACAATTGCTGTAGTATAAAAAGTGCAAGACAACACATTTTCATCTCAACTTGTCAAATATGGCCGCTTTGTGGACCTATACATCAAAATATGACACAATGTACCTTACTGCATCTCCTTTGGATGCAGTGGACAGCATCTGTTTGCATTTGCATTGTGTCTTTTCAAAATAAATTTACAATGCAGGTAAAACACAGGTCTTTCCTCACGTTTTAGCAACAAAAGCACATAGTTACGTTTTACAAAAACATCATGGCCTGGCACATCTAAAGTTTTAAATGAGCTGCTGTCTGACATATTTCAGTGTAGCTGGCCTTTTGTGGCAATGAGAGTGGGGACCCATATGGAAAAGAAATAGAAAAAAAACTTATTAGATGTTCCATCACCTTCAGTTTATGTTTTATGTATTGTGCATCATAAGGCTTATATGATTTACTCTTGAAAGTGGCCACTTTTGCATTTTTTTTCATACAAGAAAATAAAAAGAATTACATAAGCATCATGTGAAATCTATGTATGCGGTATATAAGGAAAGTACATGTCAAAGTATGTTTTCCATACATGTTACATAAGTTTTTGTAGTTTTTCCTATATGTCTGTTTTAAAGACATATGCTTTACATATGTGAACAAATACCATTTTATATATGTGTTCTGCATGTAAAGTCAATATATTTTGCAGGGGAATTATGCTTTATTTATGTTTTATATAAGCTTATTAAGTCATTTAATAAAACCAGTATAAAAACATATGAATAATGTACCATTACATATAGTTTTTTTGTGATATCTCTTGGTGACCAAGCTGCGCTCCACACAGTGAGAGAGGTTCCCACAAACTCTGTGCTGAGTTACTACAAGAGAATTGCTGTAAATGGAGACGTTGTTCATGGTCATACCAGCAAAACAAAAAGAAACAACTCTTGTGCTTTTGAAGGATGGAAGTATTTTTACAGTCTCACACTTTATTGACATGGGTGATCAGTGTTTATATGCCATAGGAAAATATGGCAATTGCACAGTGCAGAAGTTAGCCAGAGATTCTCTCATCAGAACTCAACTGAGCTATATGTCAACTGTCCACTTTCCCACAGGCTCTCACAGCGCCATAAATGCTACTCAAATAGTTAGACCATGTATGTACATGCAGTGTCCACAGTCCAGCTCAATTGTTTCGGCTGTTGAACATATTACTGTAAATGACTGAATGTTAACTAGATGATTGTCACTTATTGAGCTTATTGGGTTTCTGAGCTGAAAAGGAAACATTTATGTCTCAACACTTACCAATGTAACAAATGAAATGGCACATGTCAGAGTGAACAAAATGTCCATTGATTCTTATGTGAAACATTTTGTAATGCATGTTATCAATATTTATGTATTTCGATGTGCAATCCAAAAGAATAGTGGTGAAGTGGTACAATTATTAAAGTACTGTCATAATAAACTTGGGTCATGTAAAAAGGGAACAAGTATTGCCATTTTTTCTTTCTAAAGTAAATGTGCAATTTATGTAATCTGCTGATCTTGTGCAAAATTAAAACTATTTCTACAAGAATGGGATGAATAGTCTTTTTCAATCTCTGCGATACATTGAATACATTCGACAGGGATTTTGAATATTTGCTGTGTTGATTTAATCATTTTTCCTAACTTATTGGATATAATTGCTCCTAAAATGTTAAATAATATTACCCATGTAATAATTTTAGGAAAATTAGTTTAGAGAGAGGAATATGATGCCTGGTTTTGCAAAAATGCTAAACATAGCAACATTTTAACGGTCCATTGTCATTACATGTTCAAAACCTGCTTTCAGTCAACTCATATGCTTTTCCCTTTTTAATTTTATTATCAGATTATGTTGTTTGTGGCACCACAAGTAAATCTTGTGTTTTCTATAATACTTACAAGAGTTTAGTTTCACTGATTATTGTCCAACTCATAAGTTTGATATTACATTTTTCTACTAAGGATATTGTATGTGGAATTACTGTCATAATGTTCCTGTAAGTACCCAAATCATACAAGTTTCATTTTGTACAAATTTAATAAGGATCTTATATCTGGTTTCACTGTCATATGCATTACATACAACTTTCAGACAAAAGAGATACAAACTTTATAAGATTTATCTATCTTTTCCATATGGGGAGTCACACTTCATATACATCTAGGATCCCCTTGATTGGGGACATAACAATGTGGAGGTGAAAGGTAAAACTGATCTGCAGTAAATACCATTCTGACCATGAGCATGACCAACCAGCATTTAGTCAAATAGAGGAAGTCCTCGTCTCAGTTTGGTAATGTATGTGAATATTAACAATCAAATAATCTAGAAGGTGTGAGCCAGAGCACTGACCGTTACAACCACCTGTTGATACAATAATCAATGCACAAAGAACCACAGAGGACTCCACTGAGTGTTGAAACAAAAAGAAAAAGGTGTCTTTCCTCGTCCAACGAGTCAAGAAAAAGGGTGGCCTAGGTCGGTTAAATTCAAACATTTGAAGTGCTCCCTAGTAGTAATTTGCGCACAGAAAGCCTTGGCGCCCTTCCAGCACCTCATCACACGGGGATTGTGGGAGGCAATGGCGCGGTAGCAATTAAAGTCTTGGTGACGTCAGAGGGAATTCTGCCTGACTCCACCTGGATCTGGCCGTTGTTGCCCAATAGGGAGCAAGAGTTTGAATTTTGGAAGTGATTTACACCTTTCACAGTTACTAGACTGGATTTGTGAAGGCCTCTCTCTTGAGGCTGAGGTCCCAATAATTTCCTTGTGCAACAAACGCACATGGTTTAGAAAAAGCCATCATGGCTTGGCTCTACATTCACACAGGATGGGTGAAAGTCTGGGGTTTGTTGGACCCATCCACCACCCCTCCCACCCGCCCTATAGCAACTTTTAAGCATGTTGTTGTCCTGCAGCGTTTTGAACTGATGGCACCTGGTAGCGTATCATCACCACAAAAGGATGTCTCTTTTTTTGTTGGTGTCTGACACAGACATCGATGACTAAGCGGAGGTATTAGACGACTTTGGAAAGACAATGGGTTGAGGCAAAATTAGCTAAAAAGGAAATAACCATGCTTACTCACAATCACACCAATGGAAGAAGAAGTTATTTGAGGTTTGACCTTTTTTAATACATGTTAAATATGCTCCAGCATCTGTCTTTAAGGAGCTCTGTTTGTTCATTCTAACACACTAACATGAACCTGTGAAACAACTGAGGGGCCTCAATGTTCGGTCTATCTGGTGTTTAACGGAACAAATTAAAACAGTCTAACATTTGGTTAAAGGAACACTTTCCAACATGGACACTGGTGTGTGAGCTGCTTTCATGTCTCCACACTGTCACACTTTATCCCGGCTCTTCATGTGTGATCATACTGACACTGTTGGCATTAAACTAAAGGAGTCCTGAGGGGCATTATGAAGTAGAGGTCCTCATTTGTTGAAACCCTCGTCATGTGTGATGTCAGTGTGAAGAAACATGAAGCTTTGCTGACATCTTGTGGCAGCTATTATTCATGTTTTTACAGTAAATGTTGAAAATGCCCCGTCAGCTTTGTTCTTCAGTTCTTATGCCAGCTAACTTTACTTTACCCATCATGGACATGTTTAACTGCTATTATACAGACAAAGGTATGTGTCTTTCAGAGGATTCTATTCTTTTGTCTGTGTTGTGTCTTGTTTCAACTCAGGTCACACTGGAAGTGGCTGAGAGGGTATGATTCATAAAATCCAAAATGGTTTCCCATAATATTGCAGTAATAGTGTAGGGGCACTTTTTGAGAGGCTGAACTGTAGAAGACATTTATTATTACATATCTCATCTGGCCTGGGAATGTCTTGGGATCCCCCAGGAGGAGCTGGAAAGTGTTGCTGAGGAGAGGGGTGTCTGGAGTGCTTTGTTTGGCCTGCTGCCCCCGAGACCCGGTCCCAGATAAGCGGATGAAAAGGGATGGATGGAGGAAAGATTGTGTCCAGCAGTTCTACAGCAGTAACAACAACTCTAAAAACTTCTGGAGGATGACATAAGCGTTCAGAAATCATGCAGCCTCATAATTCACAGCAAGAGTGCCACCCACAACAATCTTAAATATCACAAAGTACAGCTTGTGGAACCTCCTGCTGGCACACCGTCCTTCCTCTGGTGAAGGAAGCTCATTAAGGTTGTGGTCCTGCAGCATGTTTTATTATTTCTCTCATTCTATAAATAATGTAATACATAAAAACAATAAACACATTGATACAAAACAAAGAGAGCAGCAATGCAAATGAACATGCAAACTGTTCTGCATACCAGCTGGTTACAGTAAGTCCCTCCTCTTGCTTCCCTTAACTTCAAATCTGATGTGTGAGAAACATGAATAAAACAGCAAAAATTAGGTGAAGAAAGAAGGATGTGTAAATGGAGAGAGAGAGAAAACAAGCATGGAATTAGTAGAATTACTGTTACTATGAACAGATGTTATGAACTGGCCGATGTTATCAGAGGAGTATACGTGTGTCTCTCTTGTTGAACCTGCCCCTCTCATGTACTTTGCATGACGCACTGTGTTCATGCCTGCCCATCTTTTATTTGTGGAAGCAGATGTAGATTATCATGAAATTGTTAGTCACGCCACCATCCACCATAGACTGTAGACTGTTTGGATGCGAGGGGCAAAACAGCAAACTTGGCGACAGGAACTCATCCAGGTCACTATGGTCTCGGAGCTGTCAAAGGTACATTTTCTTACATCACTTTGTTTCTTCTAAAATTTGTGCAGATTGTACAGATTGTAAACAGTCTTAAAGATTAATATGCGGCTTTTAACCGAGAGTGTGGTTTACTGCTGTTACATTTTAATTAATCTGTCTTTACTCACCTGTTAAACAATTACTTTTTCCACAAGATGACCCTTTGTATAATTACTCACCCTGTGTTACCTTGAAATTGTAAAGAGAGTTTCTGACATGCCTCCAGTGTTACCTGCCCAGGTGTGCATGAGACTGTTTATCCATTAGTGTTTTAGCTCATAACATTTGAGTAAAAATGCATGTGTAAGGCTGGATAAATGAGACTTGGATTAGACTGCAGGAGTTAACTGTTGTTAATCACAGACCCCCATGACTTTAAATCACTAAGATTATTCTGTTTCTCTCAGTGAACAGAGAATCCAGAAACGGTTTTCGTCATGAATTAAACATAAGATGCTGCGAGTGACTGATATACAGATGGTCATGTTGTGGGTGAAGAAGTCTTTTTACATATAATTTGGACATTTAAGAAACGTAAAGGTTTTTTTGTGTGTATCTGTGTCTGTGTGTGGCAAAGAGACAGCAGAGAATTAAAACCAACTTTAGAAAATAGTTGGAAATAAACACATTTATAAAAGAGAGTATGTGAAATGAAGAAAAAAATCTATCTACATTTCAGGAATGGAATCTGTATATTTAGAAAATGCTTACTAAAAACCAGAGAGGTAGTTTCAAGGATGTTTGCAGTTTTCCTGGAAATGATAGGAAAGATATGATATGCAAAAGACTTGTGTGTTGTGACAGTGTTTGTTGAGGACATGTCAGGAGCCCAAGAAACTGCAGTCATTCATGATATTTAAAGAGGCAACAGATAGGATTTGTTTTTTTTTTTTAGCTTGGCGCCATCTAGCGTCAGTGGTGTTGCGTCGCACTGTGGCAACGACCAAATTGAGCGTGGGGAGCAGAGATAATGAATAAAATGTAGGCTGTAAAGCCACCAGTATACCTCTATGTATATGTAGAATGAGAAGGTGTGTGGACACTACTAAATAAATGAGTAAAGAGACCGAGCAACAATTCAGATTTATCAGAAGAAAAAACAAATAGTAATGTAAATAATTATAGCAGAATGCACAGTACCAGTAAAAACAGCTCACAGTAAATGATACCAATATGTACAGTATCAGTACAAACAACAGTAGACACAGTGGAATTATACCAATATGCACATGGAAACAGTCCCCATTCTAGAATAAACTAGGGATGGGCAACACAAGCAAAAACACTATTTGAAAATCGTGGCAAGTATTCGACAATTTTTCAAATAATCCCCGCCCCTCAAGCCACGCACACAGAGATCCATTCATCTTTAAAAGCCCGAACATACTCGGGCGGAACGGACTCCAGAGGTCTGCGCGGACTCAAAGCGGACATCCGCAAGCCCTGTGAGCGCACACCAGTGACTGCTCCGCACGTATTTTTCACATCGCTGGGATTTTTCACGGACATTTTTACAGGAAACTACAACGCGGAAGTGCGCTCGACTATGAAAGCCCGAATGACTGTGGACATACCTCGCGCAGTAGTAAGGCCCAAACATACTTGGGCGTACTATAAACGGAACGGACTCCGAGAGGTATGTTCCTGTAAAAATGTCCGTGAAAAATCCCTGCGTGTGAAAAATACATGCCAAGCAGTCACTGGTGCGCGGAGCGGAGTCCACGCGGTCGTAAAATCTGAGCTTTGCATGCACAGGCCTTGTGGACGTCCGCTTTGAGTCCACACAGACCTCCGGAGTCTGTTCCGCGTATGTTCCACCTGAGTATGTTCAGGCCTGTAGTCTCTGCATATTTCTCCTGTTTGTAGAAGAGCATCTCACACCGCTGTAGCAATCCTGGACTGAATTGCATGTCAAATAAAGGGGGGAAATAAGATGGTGGATAGTAATAGTCGCATTAAAAAAATCAATTTTTCAAAAACGACTATTCGAAAATCGAAACTCGTGACCCACCCCTAGAATAAACACTACCGTATGGAAACCATGCGGCCAGTTAGAGCTCAAATTGAATGGGGAAACAAAGTCCAGTGTTCACTTAGCTGGGCGTAACTTAGCTGGGCGATGTCCGTGGATAGCTGCCTCCGTGAGAAGAGAAAGGAAGGAAGGGAGGGGGGTATCACTGTCCGAGGGCTGCCGTAGAATGGCAACCAGGATGTCAGCCGACCAACGCTCGCTACCCACTCCCTGGTTGCGGCGATTTGCGATGCTGGCCAGCTAGGAATGAACTAGCAGCCAGTACAGTCCAGTCCTCTCTGGTCTAGCTAACATTTAGCCGTGTTACTTACTGATCCATTAGAAAGAAAGCTAGCTGGACATGGGTTTTGAAGCCTCTTTGGTCACGGAGCTCCCTCCATCTCTTGAACGCCTGACTGAGGTTTACTCTTCCTCTTCTTTTATCACTCTCCTTTTTGCTCTTCTTTGCCTCCTCACACAGAGGAGCTCCTTTTCTTTTGCTAGGCCGTTTTTCACTTGTCTCCAAACTTTGTCCGTCTGCCATTGTGCTCCTGACTCAACTATCTCATGCCCAGCTCCTCATAAGGACCAGCTCCAGTCCCTGATTGGCTGACCGACCAGTGTCACAATACATGACGCATTTCCTGCCGTAAAGCAGATTTTTTTCCGTGAAATTTCGCCCCAGGTGGCAGAAGCTTATTGCAAAGATTGCAAAGCCACTAAGTAACCTATGTAAACGCTGATAGTCTGATTTTACTGATTTTACATACAAAACTTGCAGAAGCACTATGGTAAGATGTATGACGTACAGAAAGTTAGCCTGTACTGGTTGTATGAGAACATTTGATTATATTTGCATGAACCTCAACAGGTTTAACAGAGCTTTATCTGTAAGCAAATTAAAACACTGGAGCTCAGCCACTGAACCTTTCAATTCCTCCTTCTGTAGCACACCAAACATAATCAAGCCTTCTACAAGAGGAAATATTATCAAAATAAGTGATTAACATAGTCTTATAATCTTACAAATCAACAGGTACAAAAAAGAATGCATACGCAAATAACATTTCAGTCCAGCTACTGAACTTTTCAGTCTTACTGCAGCGCAATATATGTAATCAAGAAATTCTATAATTTTCTATAACCTGATCTCTTCAACTACAGGTTTCACTCTGAAGAATGGAAGATTTACACATTAACAACACTTCACAGGACAACAGCGACTACCACAGCAACATGGCCTTTAACTACTTTAATTACAGTGACTTCTATGACTATAATTACAGTGACTTCTTTGACTATTATAGTGACTACCATGACTGCTTTGATTACAGTGACATCCCCCATCTTTCAGTCTTTAGCTCCTTTGACACCTTTGGTTACACTGCAGAAACTAGATCCATTATAAATGTGGTGACATGCGTAATCTTAAGTATCGGCCTTCCTTTGACCCTCATGGCCATCTATGCTCTCTACTCTCAGGTATGAACTTAAAGACTGAGTTTTATTTCCTGTTTGTGTCATGTGTTTTCTGTATGTGTCTCTCTGTAAAGGATCTTGATCTGGGTTGTGGGTCAAGTGTCGGGGGCTGGGATGAAGTGTAAGAAATTTGGAGCAATAATTTACTCCATAATTACGATAAAAATGACAGACATTCATGGTGCCCACAGGTTGAATAACTTTAACACAGCTTTTGTGATCTGACTTTTCATTTAATGCCATCATCAGGTCAAAAAGTTTGACTGAATTAAGGTTTTGGTTCATGACTAAATAACTGCTAAACTAATGACAGACCCATTGTGTATCAGTGGAATATATAATGAACCTCTGTTGACATGTCTCCGTCTCTTAACCCTGTAAAGCCCAAATATAGAGTAGTTTATCAGGCCTTTCTTTTTGCAATGATAAAAGATGGTGAGATGATGGTGAAGGAAAGACTCCACTGATACGAGCTTTATTTTAGTAAGCCAGTATCAGATCAAGCTTCTGCAGTAGCTTGAGAGAGGTTCAGCTGAAAATAGAAACTCTGCCGTTGTCCACCCAAATTCCTCATTTTAAAGCCTGTAAGACATCCTCATTCATATTCATATTATTAGCTCATTTCTGCTAACATAATGAGATACAAAGCCATCCTCCTAACCAAAAGTGTCATTCCTTTCTCCAGTTTCAGGAAGTTCTGTCCATGCAGAAAAAACTGATGTTAACATTCCTTTAGTTTAATCTTTACAAAAGGGAGCAGGAACCTCCTCAAGATCTTCCTTACGGGAAGAAGCGCAGTTAACCTTTACCCTCCCATGACAAATGTCCCATACAGTTACCATATAGCATGGACTGGTGGTCCATGCTACAAGAGGTGACTACCTCTTGAAGCTCATGGAGAGAATGCCAAGAGTGTGCAAAGCAGTAATGAGAGCAAAGGGTGGCTATTTTGAAGAAATTAGAATATAAAACATGTTTTCAGTTATTTCACCTTTTTTTTGTTAAGTACATAACTCCACATGTGTTCATTCATAGTTTTGATGCCTTCAGTGAGAATCTACAATGTAAATAGTCATGAAAATAAAGAAAACGCATTGAATGAGAAGGTGTGTCCAAACTTTTGGCCTGTACTGTATGTGTACTACATACTTGTACAAATATACATTAAATAAATAAATGAATGAATGTAATAATCACAAAAATGCTCAATGCACTTTATTAACTTGAATCTTGACAAATCTACTCTAATAAAACAGAGATGAACTTAAAAGTCTGCAGGTTGTGTGAGCTCATGACCACATGGCCGGACCTATAATCACATTTATAGCAGTCCAATATCAGTGGAAGGATAAACAGTAGGAGCCACTGACTCTGTTGTTTTTTTTCTTTTCTAAAATCTTTACAGATTGTTTTAGGATAGCTGAAAGTGTTTCTTTATTTTGCAACTGCGGGCCTCAGAGGGTTATATCAAATGCATACATAATGAGGAGGGAGTTTTACCTTAGCTGCAAAAGCTGCAGCACATCTGGTCCTTAGATTTGACACACTGGCCAATCACTGTAGTAACAAGACTGACATTTATAAATGGCTCTGACTGCAACTGCTGGGCAGAAGACGATGACATATTTGGAGGAGGTGGAGTTCAGATCATGTTGACAGCTGCTTGTTTACTTTTCTTTGGCCTGCAGGTGAGAAATGATCATGTTGCTCCGATCTACATCATCAACCTTCTCATTTCTGACGTCATTCAGTTTTGCCACATGATCATTGAGGTGGTGCTTGCCGAGAACCTTATGATATACATCATCTTCTTTAACATATACATCTATTGTCTGCAGGCCAGTGTTGGCTTCATGGTGTGTGTCGCCCTGGAAAGGTAACTGTCTGTCTGTCCAGTATGTGTGGAGCTCCTTCTGTCTGACCTTTGTTGGACTGCAGATTTCTGAAGCTGTGTCTGTCTTGTATTTCAGGTATTTGGTCATCGCCTGCCCACTGTGGTACCGCTTCAGACGAACCATCAAGATCTCTGTGCTGGTCTGTGTTGTGGTCTGGGTCATTCCTGTTGTCAGTCTCCTCCCTTTATTCTTCTGGAAAAATTGCAGGATTAAAGAGAAGATCTTCACCATCTTTTTACTCCTTCCCCTCCCACTGCTCATATTCTTCCTGGGTGGGACCCTCAGAGCTCTGTCTGCCACCAACTCGGTCCCATCTGAAGAAAAACGACGAATTGTAGGACTGTTGGTCCTGGTGCTGCTGATTTACACGCTGCTGTTCCTGCCCACTGTCATTTGGTTCATTGCAACATCAAACAGAGATAATAACATTCTTTACGTTGCGTTTCCTGTGTTTCTTAAGTTGAGTCCTCTTGCAGATTTGGTTCTGTATGTTTTCATGAGGAAAGGTGCCATAGACAGGGTCTTGGCCGCTGTGTGTTGTTGCAGAATGGACAACAATGAAAACAGGAGTACGGCAGTATCAGTGGTGACAACACATCCACAGTCAGCTTCAAGTAGGCAGAGACAGAGGGACACAGAGACAGAGATAGAGGAGGGAACAGAAGACATGTAGGCTGACAGGAAGGATAGAGACACAACAGATTCTGTCCTCTATTGATATGATTTCCGGTAAGACACCTAACTGTAGATAGCAGTAAGTCTTGCCCTGACTCTGCTGTGGGAGTTCTGCTCACTGGGAAATTTGTGATGGCTTCAACAAATGTTAATCAAATATGTTTTCCATAAGTTTAGCTGTAAGTTGATGTCTATCATTATTATCATTAATCACAGAAACAAACCAGATATTATGTTTGATGCACTGAGCTCATTAAAGCTGCCACACTGTCTTAAACTAAACCTTTATTTAGACTTTAACACAGCATCTTAACAAGTCTGCAGGACTTTTTACTGCTTTAGTCTCTCATATTCATTTTAATGAGATTGTTCACTATATTTTCAGTTGTCACTCATGTATGTTTATCCCAGACTGTGTTTGATTTGATATTTTGTAGAGATCATAAACTATACTGTTTGTTTCTTTATTTAATCTAAGTTTTAATTGGGGGCGTCTCAGTGGGACGCATGCTTGTTTTTAGGATTTGATTCAGAGCAGATATTTTGCAGCTGTTGACTGATCACATTTTATCTAATGTTGTTTAAAATAGTTTATTTTCTGAAAATTCAAATAAGAGTGGTTCTTGACAGAATTGTGAATGTCTGCATTTGGCTCACTCACTGCATTAAAACACTGCAACTTATCTATAAAGCACGTCTTAAACACAGAGGCAATTCAGCGCTTTACAAAGACTCAAAAGCATCAGCAATACTTAATAAAATCAGAAAAACATAAATTCAAATACAATGAATGGTTTTTTTTTTTAAGATATTTTTTATGGGCATTTTTTGCCTTTTAATTAAGTGAAGTGTGAAAGGGGGGGAGAGAGAGAGAGAGAGAGAGAGAGAGAGAGAGGAGAGACATGCAACAGAGGGCCACAGGCTGGAGTCAAACCCGGGCCGCTGCGGCAACAGCCTTGTACATGGGGCGCCTGCTCTATCCACTAAGCCACTGACGCCCCGAAATACAATGAATGTTTAAATTGGATAAAGTTAATTACAATATAGATGGATTTACCAGAAACACAGTTACAGTGCTGTGATAAGTTATCTCAGATTCAACAAAGGAAATATAGGCGCAGCAGAAACACAGATCAATTGAAGGCAGAGGAGAACAGCTGAGTTTTCAGACTTGAGATGTGAAAGTGGTTATGAAGTTGCTTCCAGCAGCTTCACCCTGTTTGGTTCTGACTCGAGGTTCTACCAGTTGACTGCTTCCTCAACATCTAAGGGCCCCACTGGGTTTGTATTCTTCCAAGTGAAGAACTGAAATATGTAACTTTAAGTTTCACTCAGGAGACCAGCAGTGGTCTCCTGAGTGAAAGTCCTGTGTTTGTGCATCATTTTGTAAATGAGGGAGAAAACTTCCCAACATGGACACTGGTGTGTGAGCTGCTTTCATTTCTCCACACTGTCACACTCTGAAACATGTACACATGTATGTAAGACTGTAAAGGTACCTGAGCTGACATTTCAGTGACTGAAGGAGTGGAAGAACAACTGGATGCAAATGTCGGAAACACACGAAAGGGACACACACACACACACACACACACACACACACACACACACACACACAGCAGATTAGCAGATTCTTTTTCTCCAAAAACGAGGAAAAAAAAGCTTTAAATAAAGAAAACATTAAAAAAAAAAACATGTTTTATTATATATAAAGAAGAATTAATAATTCCTTTGCAAATGCCACATAGGCTATATATACATTTGTAGTAGAGATTTTATGAGGTTGTTATGCACAACTCCTCTTTGTTTAATTTTAGATTTAAATAATTTAGGTGGTCAGGGGACAGACACCGTTTGTATAAACCTATGAAAACTATGGCTGGGTAACTGAACTAGAAGCTCAGAGAGTTCAGCTCAGAGAATTACTAAGAAAATTTGCCAGGTTCCTAGAAATGAGAGCAGCTCCATCCAAAGTGGGATGAATGCCGTCTCTCCTAATAAGACCAGGTTTTCCCCAGAAAGTTTGCCAATTATTAACGAAACCCACATCGTTTGCTGGACACCACCTGGACAGCCAGCGATTAAATGATGACATGCGGCTAAACATGTCATCAGTGGTCAGATTTGGGAGGGGTCCAGAGAAAACTACGGAGTCCGACATTGTTTTTGCGTATTCACACACCGAGGCAATATTAATTTTAGTGACCTCCGATTGGCGTAACCGGGTGTCATTGCCGCCGACGTGAATAACCATCTTACTGAATCTACGTTTAGCTTTAGCCAGCAGTTTTAAATTTGACTCGATGTTGCCCGCTCTGGCCCCAGGGATACATTTGACTATGGCCGCTGGTGTTGCTAACTTCATGTTTCTCAGAATAGAGCTGCCAATAACCAGAGTTTTATCCTCAGCGGGTGTGTCGTTGAGTGGGGAAAAGCGGTTGGAAACGTGAACAGGCTGGTGGTGAGCCGTGGGCTTCGGCTTGGAGCTGTGCTTCTGGCGAACCGTAACCCAACCTCCCGGCTGAACGGGAGTTGCCGGAGGACAGTTAGCAGAGGCTAAGGCTATGCTATGCGGCTCTGCACCGGCTACAGGGGGCTGGCTAACTACCGCAGCTACTGAATGGTTTTCCATGGTGTGGAGCCGCGCTTCTAATTCACTAAGCCTCGCCTCCAACGCAGCAAATAAGCTACACTTATTACAATTACCACTGTTGCTAAAGGAGGCAGAGGCATAACTGAACATTTGGCACACCGGGCAAGAGAGAGCAGGAGAAGGAGAAGCCATGGCTAAGCTAAAGTAGCTAACAAGGCTAAGAGCGTGCAAACAACAGCTAGGAGATTAGCGAGAAAGTCGCAGAAAGAAGGAGAGCTATAAGTGCTTAAACAGAATCAGTGTGGGTTAAGACTTGCAGTACACGTTAAAGCAGCGTTAAAGCAACTGAGGTGAGAAAGCAGGCTAGTAGAATTCACAAGAGCAGTACAGAGACGCTGTCACAGAAACACCGGAAATGACACAACTTGCTTACCGCAATATGTCAGCCAGTCGAGCCACCAGTTATACTTCAGTTCATAGCCATCCAGCTCACAGTCCGGTCCTTTTACCATGTTGATCCAGGTTTCAGATATTGCAATTATGCTAAATGGCTGTGTGAATTTGTGTAAATATTCTTTGATGTTATTGAAGTTTTTATAGAGGCTTCTGCTGTTGATGTGGATAATTGATCATTTGTCCCGTGATTTAATGTTCTGGTTGTATTGTTCCTCAGTGTAGCAGCAGCAGCAGCAGCAGTTGTTGATGATGGTGGAAAAGAAATTATTGTCTGGGTCTATATCATGTTCCAAATCCTGTACATTATAATCGGTGTATTCAAATATTTTCATTTCCAGTTTGTCACGTTCACTTATTTCCCGAGTTATGTGTCTCTTGTCTCCATATGTATACTGAGTGTGTGCCATGGTTGTATGTGTCCTTGATGGTTACCTTATTGTCCAGTTCATTGTGGTCATTGATTGCTCTGTGCTTGGTTAGGTGCTCGTTAATGAAGACGTTTGTTCCTTACCTCCTTATTTTAGTAGTGCAGTCTTGTGTTTTCTATTGACAAACCTCATGATGATGGCCAGTTTGTTGCTGGCGTTCCTCCTGGGCAGAGGGTGGCACGCCTTGATGTCATTACAGTCCAGATTAATGCCTTTGGACTGTAGAAAAGCAGCCATTTGTTGCTCCGTGGAGTTAGTATCCTGTTCATCAGGCTCTCCCCCGTTGGCAGTGACCACCGCCTGTGTGTATGACCACTGTTTTGTCTAGAGCCCAGTGACGATCAGGTCATTCATCCTGGTGTACTGTTCCAGGTCCACGACCCTTGTCCTTCTTGGCGTTCTGCAGCCGCAGCGCTTTCACCTACTTGACCAGGTCCAAAATGTTTTTCTGCTGCAGCCTGACAGCAGAAACTTCCTTCGTCACGAAATTGAGCAATTTTTTAATGTCCTCTACTTCCTCAGACGCCAGGATCTTCCTCTGCCCCATAGCTTGATTACTTTGACTGACTGTCAGCCTGTCACTTAGCTTTGCAGTGATCTTACGAGCCAACAGCTCGCAACTACCATTTGTTTTCAGTCCGTAATCCCAATCAAATGCGTAAACCAGGCAGGGGTCCAATGTCCTTGATCAGAAATCAGTTGTTGAAAATCCAGAAAAATTATCAAAAACCAAACACACAGTGAGAGAGCAAACGGACTGACAGGAAGTTAGAACTTTTTTCCCCAAATCACAACAGTAAACATATTCAACAACATCAAGTCAATACATTTACATTGACAGAAGTTATTTAAGTGAGGGCCAGATTAGATTAAGTGGGTTCAGTTGATTCTGTGATTGTGTCCATCAGCTGTGCAACCTCTGACTTGAGCCCTGTAGAAATGAACACACCTTGTGTTTTTTGCTCCCTTGCAGGATCCTCTTATCAAGACACCTTTCAGCAACATGTGTCTGACTGTCCTCCTGGTGTGGACCCTCCTGTCAACTACCCTGTGGCTTTGAGCTTCTACTGCAGCTACTGTCTCATGGAGACGCATGACTGCACCTCAGAGTCTGCAGCCCGACTTCTGCATGAATAAATACCTCTCTATCTAGTCTTAAATAATGGCATCTCAATGACCATTTAAACACATTATACATATAGAAACTGTAGCATTAACTATATTTATCAGCACAAAAGATCAATAAATATTATGTTTCTATCGCCTGTGTAATTACACAAGATAAATAACCACACTGAACATTTATGAAACTTCCATAAAGATAAAGACTGTTAATCACCAAGGTTATCAGCAACACGTTTCCTGCCACATCCAGCAAGCACCAAGTGTCACTCTTGTGTGTTACATTGTGCAATACATATCAGATGTGACCTGTCTCTGAGGACATGGTTTGTATATTTTATTTAGACAGTGGTGTATAAGATTAATGTGGTTATTATGGTTATGAAACAGCAACACTGACAGTGGTTTTCAGACATTAGTTTTTATTTCAAAAAGCAGGATTGAAAATTAAGATGGGTGCTTTGGTGATTTGCACATGAAAAGATGTGTAGATGTCTCAAATGATAGATTAAATAAGGACATCTATTTATTTTACATGACCATTATTTCAGAAGTGTGATCAGTGGTGTTGTTCAGATTAGTTACTGTCTGAATACAAATGCCGCACCTGCTAGAAACATAGTTGTGTGTGCCTGTCACATTTGCATCAAGAAAGTTAGAGTTAGTTATGGCCAATTAAAAGAATATTAAGCATTAAGAAAAATATCAAACTAAACATTTTATGTGTAGAGTCTTACACTTCTATGCATCTTACCTTTGTGACCTCATACACAAAATATATTTGTCACAAACTAACTAAATGTGCCAAAGAAAGTTCACACCAGATATAAATAACATTGACGATGCCCTTCCTCTCTGGGTGTCACTGGCTTTTCTGAAGAAATTTGTCAACACCAGCCTACCAACACCTCATTAAACCATGTCAGTAAACCAGATCCTATTTCTGCTGTCAGCCAGAAGTACAGAGATGATTCCTAAAACTTGTGTTCAAAATTTAGATTAGATTAGAAAGTATGAGAAAGAACAGAGGAAATATGATAAGGGGGAGGAGGTTTCAGAGCTTTAGAGAAAATGCTGCTAATACTTTAGCCTTCTGCTAACCTGAGCCAAAGGCTGCAAGTAGCAGGAGGGAGTACTGTAGTGTTCCTGGTATGTAACCTGTCTGTTGAAGTGGTTGGTGCCCTCCATTTTTACACTAGTATTTACTCAACATAATACTAATTTCCAACCAGCAGTGATGGGATTAATGTCAGCCAAGCAGAATAAAGCTCTGTCTGTACTATACTAAAGACTTTTCCTTTACACTGGTGATTGCCTTTACAGCCATCTTTTCCATCTGCAGTCCCTCACTGGAGTGATGATGTGCACTGTCAAGCCACAATTACACACAGCAGATCCACTGCTGCATATTTTTAATCTTAGCACAGGTAGATGTGTGACATCAGACAGATTGTTCAAGTTCACAGCAAAATTTAAAAAGTCTTCATCCCAAGTAACAGACAACAAGTTTCCTCTGAGGAAACCTCTCAACAGGATTCCTAAACTGACAGTGTGTCATAACGGGGAGAGCTCAGTGGCCAGCTGCTGTGAATGTGATAAGCCATATTGGTCCACCCCATTATAATTCTGTAGTCATCAAATACAACCACTTTATTAGTGATTTCAGTGTCAGACACCAACGCCAAAAGCTACCATTTGCAGTGGTATGATATGCCACCAGTTGGCTGGACCGCACCTGTCAAGGCAGTATGATACCCTAGTGAACAGCAGAAATGCTGCAAGTAACAACACAATATAAGGGGTTGAAAAGGCCTTATAGGGTAAGTGGGATGAATGGTGGATAGGTCCAACAAACCTGAGATTTTCACATGGGAAGCCATGATATGTTTCCTGTATGAATGTAGAGCCACACCGGGATGTTTCTCCAAAACCTAACCGTGCGCTTTTGTTGACATCGCAGCGTTGGTTGCAGATTCCCGTAATATAAACAGCAGAGGCAGAAGGACACCGAATTTGTAATATATAGACGTGAAAGGTGACTGATAAAGCGGCGATATGTGACAACTTTGGAATGAAAATGGGTTAGATTGTCACAGCCTTTAATGCACTGACCTATAACCCTCTCTCTGATTCCAGCCTGAAGTCCAGTGTTCCACAGGTGCACCGAGGGAGCCTGGCTACCAAATGACCAAAAGTGCATTTGACAGGCTCCCAACATACTCAGCGGGGTGCACCCAACTGTGATTCTTAACATTAATAGGCATGTGCATGTTAGCTGTTGTGTGCATATACATATCCATTCTAGAAAGTGGGCACTGTGTGAGTCTGATGGTCAGTGAGTGAGAATTTGCAGCCCTGGTATCAAACATATTATGCAATTAGGTGCCCATGCATATTCATGTCTGACTGTTTGTTTTTTCCTCTCTTCCTCAGAAGAGGAAGTGCAGATTATTATCAACCTACTGCATGCAAACATTTTTATTTACCGTAGCCTGTTGGTTTGCAGAGGACAAATCATTAGACACTGGTGTAAGGCAATCATTCAGGTTGGGTCTTGCAGCTTTTGAAGGTAAGTTTGTGATGTTACTTTATCTTGTACAGATAGATTAGTAACAAGGACAAAAGAACTGGAAACGGTCATGAAAATGAATAAACTGTAAGAAAGGCACAGTTTGGGACTGTAACTCTACAGAATACTGTGACTAAAACATTAATGTTTTATTTGATTTTTTTTTCTCTTTTTCCTTGAAATGTGAGAATATTAAGTGTCATTGTGTAACAAGAACAAAAAAGCAATATGAAAAAAGATAAAGAGACAAAAACATGAAAAAGACTGCAGTATTTTGAATGACAGTAAAACAGTCTTACTATTGTGTAGATACTTCAGGAGTGCAGTCTGACGACAACATGCAGACCTTCTTACAAATTCTTGTCATTTTTATTGATGATGATACTTATGACCAATATGATTACTAATGATTGATTAATATCATGTAAGGACAGGTTACAGTCAGGTCATTGTTAAGTTAACACTGTTCAATAAATGAGAATATGAATCTATAAACAAAAACAAAGTGAATTAATTGGTCATGTAAATCTCCTAAAAATCAGAGGGCAGAGGTTCATTCAACAAGTAGTGTCGCATCGAGTACAGAAGACAGACAATATGTCCTAAACCAACATACATTCATATCAAATATTACAATGAATTACTGAAACAACATGATGATTATCTGTGACTGCAGTAAAGACCTCACAGCAGCACATACGTCACCAGGACTTGTTATATTATCTGAAATGTATTACTTAATTAAACATTATCAGCAGATAATTTGATTGAATTGATTGTGGGTATAACATGTGCCAGCATACACCTACAGGCAGGAGGGCCTAGGCTTCCCACCCTATGCAGACCAGGATCAGTGGGGTTTTTTTGGGGGAGTTTTTCCTTATCCGCTGTGAGGGTCTTAAGGACAGAGGGATGTCGTATGCTGTAAAGCCCTGTGAGGCAAATTGTGATTTGTGATATTGGGCTTTATAAATAAAATTGATTGAATTGAAAAATTGATTCTGCTCACTTAGGGCTTTGCATGTGCCAGGGCCATTGAATATGATGGCAGGGGGGTCTGAGCCCAGGGGAATGGAGACTCCATCTCCAGGTGGTAGAAGAGGTCTGGTGTTGCTTTGGCAGGGCAGTTGATTTGCTCACTTCCAGAGAGTCAGCATATCATTAAGAAATTGCCTTCTCCAAAGGGCTCAGGTGTACAGGGGTGAGGCTGGTGTCTGCTCTAACCCTACAAAGGATCATGGCAGCAGTCAAGGCTATTCATGTGGCTAGATACACACTAAATGAGAATGATCCTTAATTGTTCCACAGGTGTTCTGAGGCTGAGAGCCTGCAGGTCCAGACCTTCAGTCTCTCTATGGGACTTGGACATGGTCCTTGGTGTACTCCAGCATTCCTCTTTGACCCCCTTTGGGCTGCTTCTTTGAAATGACTCTTAAAATGAGCTCCAAACACTGGTGGTTCACAGTGAGTACTGCAGGTTCTTGTCAGACTCATTTGGGTCTAATCCTCCGCCCCAGCATGGCATTCCTGCCTATAGCTTCATCCAGGCCCCATAAAGCTAGTCACTAAGCTGAGGTCACTCTTCACAGGAGGACAGAAGGTCAAGTAGCATATCATATGGAATATGTAACTGAATGGGGGGATAGAATTTTGACTCGCAGGTTACAGTGTAACCACATGATCTTTTAAATTGCAGGTTTCACTCTGAAGAATGGAAGATTTCGACATCAACAGCACTTCACAGGCCAACAGCGGCGATCACAGCATCCTCAAATTCAATGACAGTGTTTACAATGGAGAAGCTGGATTCATCTTCAAAGTGGTGACATGCATCATCATTTGTATCGGACTTCCTTTGACTCTCACTGCCATCTATGCTCTTTTTTCTCTGGTATGAACATAATGACTGTGATTAATTCATGAGGTGGTTAGCACTGTTGCCTCACAGCAAGAGGGTTCCTGGTTTAATCCCTGATGTGGGAGCCCTTCTGTGTGGAGTTTGCATGTTCTCCCTGTGTCAGCGTGGGTTTCCTCCAGGTGCTCCAGCTTCCTCCCACAGTCCAAAGACATGCAGGTTAATTGGTGACTCTAAATTGTCCGTAGGTGTGAATGTGAGTGTGAATGGTTGTCTGTCTCTATGTGTCAGCCCTGTGATAGTCTGGTGACCTGTCCAGGGTGAACCCTGCCCCCCCCGTGACCCTCGAGAGGATAAGTGGTTAGAAAATGGATGGATGTGGTGTTACATGTCTTTCTGTTAAGGCCCTAATGCACCATGGCAACACTAGTTTTTGTGGTGGTGTGTTCTGCACTGTTGGCACTAGTCAGCCCTTGTTGACTGTCGGGGGATTCAGCATGTTGAATTGGCCTGTGTGTCAGTGGAGCCTGTCGGTGAAAGAAATCACAGAGTTCAGCTCAGTGCAGAATAAGAAATAGAAGTGAGGACAGTAAAAAAAAAATAAAAAAAAAAATAGCTCAAGTCAAAAGGGGGTGAGATCAGAACAAACTTGTAAGATTACTTGTAAGATTAAAGTAAGATTATTTAATTTAGCCATTTGGTTTGTTAGCAGAAACAATTCACAACTGATTATTTTTAATGCTCACTGGTGCATGGTAACATTTGTTCTTTCAACGCCAGGTCATGTTGCTAATGTGCTAACTGGGAAACTAGCATCTTGCGTCTGTCCTGGTATGTCTGGGCCTTAAAGGATCTTGATCAAGGTTGGGGGCCAGTGTCAGGGGCTGGGAAGAAGTGTTATAACCTTACAGCAATAATGCACTCCATAACTAAAAGCTACAATAAGCTGATTGGGCTCTAAACACATGCAGTTCACATGTGTGACTCTTTCCCATCTTTCTTTTAAACTGTAGAGGTTACTGCCACCATTTAGTTAAGATCAGTCAAATAACGTGTGAAATTGTATATCTTTTCATGGTCCCCAAAGGATGAAGCTTACTGACCTTGTTCATCCCCTAACTTTTCATTTGCCTTGGTTCATGACTAAATACCTGCAAAACTAATGAGATTTCCATCATATATCAGTGGAATACATAATCAAACTCATAACATGTCTCCTTCTCTTATGCGCAATCCTCCCTGAAATGCACATGCATTAAGGAGCCCCATGTCACTCAAAATGTGACTCCATCTGTTTGATAAATACAGCACATGTTTGATCCAGAATTCATCTTATCTGTGTTTAAAAAAGAGCTGCAGTTAATCTGGTTCTTATGCTGCGTTCACACTAAGGGTGACAAAGCAACTGGAGACATGTAATTTTCAATGAAAGATGGTGACATGAAGCTACAAACTAACGCTTGAGATTTATCTCTGTGTTGCGCATGATGCATTAGAAATCAAAATTGAGCTGCCCTTAACTTTTTCAGCACTCTAATTATGCAGTAAAGCATCAACAAATCATGTTTTTGTTTCATCATTTTGGGTCCCTTTCTCTCTTCTATAACTCGTCAGTTCACTTAGCGTTTGTTTGTGACGTTTTAATGTTTTTTTGAATGTTTTTAGGTGGTTGATCAACCTCCTTTTGTGCTCTGTGTGCAAGTGTGAAACAGGACTGTCAGAAGATTGTAGTGATGCTTCTTATAGGTATATTTGCTCAGCTTTTTTTACTCTTATGTGGCAATGCTGCTGATGGCCTTCTCCTCTGGCCTTCTAATGGAGGGTGAAAGAGCCATCCACAGTCGAGTTTATTCTTTCTTTGAACTTCAACTGCCAGTGTGGTACTGCACAGTATCCCAAAGGAGCTATGTATGCCCATTAGGAAGACTCGGAAAAGAGGGAGGAGAGGCGGCCTTAGCCACAGGATTAAAACCCTCTGGCTGGAAAGCTTAAATGCAAGCTCCAGCAAACTTGTCTTCTCGCTTTCACTGAGACCTGGCTCAGTGAGGATCGAGACCTGGACAAGGAAATGGAGCTGAGCGGCTTTGGAACCCCGATACGCCTGGACAGATCACAGGAGATCACTGGGAAGAGTTGAGGTGGCGGAGTGTGTTTTTATGTCAATGAAAATTATTGCAAGACTGTAGTAGTGAGAGAGAAGATATACACTGCTGACTTGGAACTGTTGACAGTCTCACTCCGTCTGTTCTATCTGCCATGTGAATTTAACAGCTGCTCTTCACAGTAGTTTACATACACCCACATGCTTCACAGTGTACAAACCTGTACTCAGAAGTGAGGAGCATAAAGAGAGAACTGTTAAGTTATGGACAGAGGACAGCATCTCTTCACTTCAGGCATGCTTGGAGTGCAATGATTAGCAGCAGTTCTACAAGGCTTGTGGTGACAGACAGTCTAACTGATACAGTTTCATCATATATAACTTTCTGTGAAGATTAAGTCATTCCATCAAAAAGAGTTGTCATATACCCAAATAACAAACAAAAGAACTCAGACCAGCTTAAGTAATAAGAAAAGGGCATTTTACACTGGTGATTGTCTGATAAATAAACAGGCCTTCAGAGAGCTAAGGAAGGCGAAAGAAGAATAAGAACAAGATTGAGGAGCAGTATACTAGCAGTTACCTTAGAACAGCCTGGCAGGGTATAAGGCTAATGGCATCATTAAATCAGACACCGAGCACCAGTAGGCAACATATAACTGTAAAAGGAGTGGATGACAATGATCTGCCAAAATACTTTTAATTCCTCTTTTTTTCCACATTTTGAAAAGTCAAACTTCTTGGGTAATATTTACTCCTTGAAGAAGTCTCGTCCTTCAGAGTGACATCACAATATCCCAGGAACAGGTGACTAAGCTATTCAAGAGGGTGAATATTAGGAAGGCTACTGGGCCTGACAGAATCTGTGGAAGCACACTACGACACTGTGCTGACCAGCTTAGTGGAGCTTTTACATCACTTTTTCAGATCTGTGTTGAAACTTGTTAGCTACCCAGATTAAGGAAATTATCAGCAATAATACCTGCTCCTAAAAATAAAAACCCAAGCGATCTGAAAGATTTTAGACCTGTAGCACCTACATACCTTGTGATGAAAAACTTGGAAAAGATCTTGAGAGATGACGTGGTCTCCTGAACCCTATGGGCCCAAACGACGCATAGTGCGTCCAAATTCGCACCTGTTCTTCGCTGGATTTTCTCCGTGACCGTGCGTCATAGCGAGAAGCCACACATATCACGTGAAACAGCAGAACTGTAGCTTTCCAACAAGGCCAAGCACTTGTCAGTAGTCCAATGTTTTCACAGCGAAAAAAAATTATAAATTTGCACTAAAATGATGTATAACAGCTTTCATACAGCTCTGCACACACACTACTCTTGGATGGATTACTCACGAACGGAGGCTCACATGAAAGTGCAGGAGCAGAGCTTTCCAGTGATACCACACACATCATTGTGCTGTCATCCCGTCACGCTCTAAGTACAGATTGATTGTCTACAAAATAAAAACCTGACGAATTTCTTTGCAATCCATTATACAGATCTTGTTATCAGTCACTTCATATGATGTAATTTACTCCACTTTTATCATGTATACTGATAGCTGCAGGTCATCCCAGTCAGGCAGTTTCCTTGTCAAATTCTCAGATGATACAGCACTGTTGACACTTTTGCATGGTTCACGGTCAGATCATTGCTGTGCCTTACCTACCTTTTTATACAGTGTTGTGAGGACAACTATCTCGACCTGAATGCCTCAACGACTAAAGAAATGATCACTGACTTCAGGAGGAACAGGCCGGAACCAAGGGGAAGCACTATACAGAGCCAGGAAGTCCAGATAATGGAGTCATACAAGTATTTAGGTGCAGTCTTTGACTCCCAACTCTATATCTCCTGTAACACTGAGTCTCTTGTCAAGAGGGGGCAGCAGAGGATCCACATATTGCAGAGGCTGAGCTCTTTTAAGGTTTCCAGGAATATTGTGTGAGTCTTTTATGATTCTTTTATTGAAAGTCTTAACTTTCTCTTTTTATATGTTGGTTTAATGGTTGCCTCTGAGAGATTAAAATAGTTTCAAGATTATGAAGCATCATTTCTCACCATGGTCAGTTACCCTGCCCTGCAGGCTGCTGTGTTTACATGGCAACTCGCGTGAGATTTCAGAACATGTTTACAGCTGCTAGAGAACTAGCACCACCACTAGCCATCAGCTAGTCTCGCGCTCGAGACTTGGATTATGATGGACGAGCCGTTCTGACGTCTTTGAAATCTATCTGCCATGTGAATTTAACAGCTGCTCTTCACAGTAGTTTACATACACCCACATGCTTCACAGTGTACAAACCTGTACTCAGAAGTGAGGAGCATAAAGAGAGAACTGTTAAGTTATGGACAGAGGACAGCATCTCTTCACTTCAGGCATGCTTGGAGTGCAATGATTAGCAGCAGTTCTACAAGGCTTGTGGTGACAGACAGTCTAACTGATACAGTTTCATCATATATAACTTTCTGTGAAGATTAAGTCATTCCATCAAAAAGAGTTGTCATATACCCAAATAACAAACAAAAGAACTCAGACCAGCTTAAGTAATAAGAAAAGGGCATTTTACACTGGTGATTGTCTGATAAATAAACAGGCCTTCAGAGAGCTAAGGAAGGCGAAAGAAGAATAAGAACAAGATTGAGGAGCAGTATACTAGCAGTTACCTTAGAACAGCCTGGCAGGGTATAAGGCTAATGGCATCATTAAATCAGACACCGAGCACCAGTGCATTAGCTGAGTTTTATTACATTTTCAAAATGTGGGTTCCATGCACTTCAAGTGTAGCTGTTATTCCGGCTAGCAGTAAATACTGTCTTCATTTTCATTCTAAAGAGGTCGTTTCCTTTACATCAAACTTTGTATGACAAGACCAGCCACTTCACCTTTGCGCACCCAGACAACTGCAGCCTAATTATGCATGCTGACAGGGCCGTAGTCACCATATACATTGAGGGGGACACGTGCCCCCCCCCCCCCCCCCCCCCCCCCCCCAAAATGCCCCCAATATATAACTGAAACTGAAAAACAACCACAAACTTTGCTTACTGCAAACAAAGTGGCAAATATTATCTTGGAGGACATCATTGCACTTGGTTGACTATTTTTCTATGATCTTAGATGTAAATATTGCATGTTTCTTTCAGATAAAACACATTTTTGACTTGTGAATGAGTCAATGGAATTTCTTGCAATAATGAAAAAATACTGATTTTCCGCCTGGCACAAACCACATGTTTTGGACAGCTGTGAAGTGACAGAATGTCCCAGCATCATGGTTCTTATATTGCCAGAATAGAATATGTCTTTTTCCAACTTGCTATGGTGAGATACATGTAAAAATGTAAGAATTTAGTCACACAGATTTGTTTTTTTCATTGATATAAAAATAAATATAATTCCTTTTGCTTTTCATAAGATGCATCCTCATATCTTAATTGACAGACTGGCTTCTCTTCGTAACTTACCAGATCAGATCTTACTCCTGATTTTAAACTTTTTAACCGACAGGGCTCAGTGGGTCTGTGTAAATGAGCAAACATCCCACACCTGCTACTTTTTATCATGTATACTGATAGCTGCAGGTCATCCCAGTCAGGCAGTTTCCTTGTCAAATTCTCAGATGATACAGCACTGTTGACACTTTTGCATGGTTCACGGTCAGATCATTGCTGTGCCTTACCTACCTTTTTATACAGTGTTGTGAGGACAACTATCTCGACCTGAATGCCTCAACGACTAAAGAAATGATCACTGACTTCAGGAGGAACAGGCCGGAACCAAGGGGAAGCACTATACAGAGCCAGGAAGTCCAGATAATGGAGTCATACAAGTATTTAGGTGCAGTCTTTGACTCCCAACTCTATATCTCCTGTAACACTGAGTCTCTTGTCAAGAGGGGGCAGCAGAGGATCCACATATTGCAGAGGCTGAGCTCTTTTAAGGTTTCCAGGAATATTGTGTGAGTCTTTTATGATTCTTTTATTGAAAGTCTTAACTTTCTCTTTTTATATGTTGGTTTAATGGGTTGCCTCTGAGAGATTAAAATAGTTTCAAGATTATGAGAGTCCAGTTGATTGACTTGGCCTTGTTGTGGAAGAAGCAGGTGGTCAGGAAAGCAAAAAGCATTACTAGACATCCTGACCACATCCTTTCTCAGAATTTTGTGTTAATGCCCTCCGGGCAGTGCTATTATGCCCCTCTGAGGAAAACAAACAGATACTCAAACTCCGTCTTTCTTTCAGCCATTACATTGCTAAACAGCAAACAACTATGAATGTAGAGCCAATGTCACTGACAGCCTGAATGTTGTCTGAATGTAATTGTCTTTTATTGTAATCTTGTTGCTGGGAATGTGTTATGTGTGTTTGTTGTGATACATGCTGTTGTGAACTATAAACAGAATTCCCCCACTGCAGGATAAATAAAGTTTCCTGACTCTGACATCTGAAAAATGAAAGAAAACCACTAATTAGCTCTAATGCTACATTCACTTAACTACACCAACCAGCACTTTCTCAACACTTCAGTTGCCACTTGGTGACAATGCAGCTAGCCATACTGCAGCTGTGTTGCTCATAGTGTGAACAGGGCATACGTCTTGTTACTACTGTGACCCCCCCCAGTTTGTCATATCTGATATTTCTGACAGCACAATGGAGAGATGGAGTTCAGAACATGTTTACAGCTGCTTGTTTACTTTTCTTTTGTCTGCAGGTGAGAAATGATCATGTTGCTCCAATCTACGTCATCAACCTTCTCATTTTGGACCTCATTCAGTTCTGCTGCATGATTGTTGAGGTGGCAAAGCCTGAGGACAAGAAGATTAATATCGTCTTTCAAATTTACATCTATAGTCTGGGGGCCAGTGTTGGCTTCATGGTGTGTGTCGCCCTGGAAAGGTAACTGTCTGTCTGTCCAGTATGTGTGGAGCTCCTTCTGTCTGACCTTTGTTGGACTGTAGAATTCTGAAGCTGTGTCTGTCTTGTATTTCAGGTATTTGGTCATCGCCTGCCCACTGTGGTACCGCTTCAAACGAACCATCAAGATCTCTGTGCTGGTCTGTGTCGTGGTCTGGGCCCTTCCTGCTCTTTGTTTCCTCAGTGTCTCTTTTTGCTCATATGATCGTATCAAAGACATCACCTTTTCCATATTTTGCCTTCTTCCTTTCCCGCTGCTCATATTCTTCCTGGGTGGGACCCTCAGAGCTCTGTCTGCCTCCATCTCGGTCCCCTCTGATGAAAAACGACGAATTGTAGCAATGTTGGTCCTGGTGCTGCTGATTTACACGCTGCTGTTCCTGCCCATGATCATTTGGCTTGTGACAAAGGGAGCAAGAATGAACAACTTTAGTCTACCTTTATATCACACATCCCCATCATTTTTTCCTCCTTCCCCTCCCACTGCTCATATTCTTCATGGGTCGGACCTTCAAATGACTGTCTGTCTGCATCCATTTCAGTTCCCTCTGACAAAAAACAATGAATTGTGGGCATTTCAGTCATGATGCTATTTATTCACTGGAAAAGTAGATTTCACAACTGTGACAATTGTTGACAAACGAGGAACCTTTTTCAATTGTTATCTCAGTGTTGTGATGGGTTTCATTCTTTTAGAGCTATTAGAGGTACCCTAGCTTGTTGGCAGGGAGCACAGCTTGACCTCTTAGCTTGTGTCTGCCAGCTTTGTGTTCTTCCTAGTTCTGTTCATTTTATTCTGCCGTTTTGTCTTGGACAAGTCTTTTCTTTAGCATTTTAATACAGGGAGGTAGAATGCAGACAGCTGAAGATTTAGAATGGGCAGACAGGTACAAACTTTTGCGCCCTAATCCTGTCACTAGCCAGATGAATAAGATACTTCTGTCTCTGTCTTTGCACTACTGTTATTTCTTTTGCACTATTGTCACACCAAAGACTCTTATTAGTTGCGTGCCTCATGTCTCTGTATTTTTTGCATTTTGCATTTCATCTTTATTTTTCTGTTATTTAAATTTGAAGTTCTCTCTGGACTTTTTTTTCTCTTTTTTTCTCCATCTCTTCTCTTCATCTTGGGATTTTGAGCTGGTTAATTTGTCTAATATTTTGCTGATTTTAGTTTCATTGACCTCTCTGATGTAAAATGAATTGGGTAAATCTTCCCTTACAATGTCATTTAATAATAGAGGATCAAAACATTGAACAAATTCCTCAGTTGACTGAATAAAAAAACGATTAAACTCGGCTGCAGTAAGCGTTTCAGTGCTTCCAAAGGGATACAGATTTCCCTTTGGCCTCCATTAACTAAGAAAAATAGGAAGCTTTTGCCTTTCTTAAAAGCATTGTCACTTTATTTCTAAGTCATTTGTCAGTAAGATCAGTGGACAATCCTCTTGACAGAGCTGTTTTGAGAGCGAGATCTCTTTTTTCATAAGTAAGAAGATCTCACTGTTTAAGCAGGGTAGGCGAGTCTTCCTCAGTGAATTTTTCATTTTCACAGTGTATTTCTCCACCACCCTGATCAAGCTATCGGTCAATGAATTTCAACATACAGTACAGGCCAAAAGTTTGGACACACCTTCTCATTCAATGTGTTTTCTTTATTTTCATGACTATTTACATTGTAGATTCTCACTGAAGGCATCAAAACTATGAATGAACACATGTGGAGTTATGTACTTAACAAAAAAAGGTGAAATAACTGAAAACATGTTTTATATTCTAGTTTCTTCAGCCACCCTTTGCTCTGATTACTGCTTTGCACACTCTTGGCATTCTCTCCATGAGCTTCAAGAGGTAGTCACCTGAAATGGTTTTCCAACAGTCTTGAAGGAGTTCCCAGAGGTGTTTAGCACTTGTTGGCCCCTTTGCCCTCACTCTGCGGTCCAGCTCACCCCAAACCATCTCGATTGGGTTCAGGTCCGGTGACTGTGGAGGCCAGGTCATCTGCCGCAGCACTCCATCACTCTCCTTCTTGGTCAAATAGCCCTTACACAGCCTGGAGGTGTGTTTGGGCTCATTGTCCTGTTGAAAAAGAAATGATTGTCCAAGTAAACGCAAACCGGATGGGATGGCATGTCGCTGCAGGATGCTGTGGTAGCCATGCTGGTTCAGTGTGCCTTCAATTTTGAATAAATCCCCAACAGTGTCACCAGCAAAACACCCCCACACCATCACACCTCCTCCTCCATGCTTCACAGTGGGAACCAGGCATGTGGAATCCATCCGTTCACCTTTTCTGCGTCTCACAAAGACACGGCGGTTGGAACCAAAGATCTCAAATTTGGACTCATCAGACCAAAGCACAGATTTCCACTGGTCTAATGTCCATTCCTTGTGTTTCTTGGCCCAAACAAATCTCTTCTGCTTGTTGCCTCTCCTTAGCAGTGGTTTCCTAGCAGCTATTTGACCATGAAGGCCTGATTGGCGCAGTCTCCTCTTAACAGTTGTTCTAGAGATGGGTCTGCTGCTAGATCTCTGTGTGGCATTCATCTGGTCTCTGATCTGAGCTGCTGTTAACTTGCCATTTCTGAGGCTGGTGACTCGGATGAACTTATCCTCGGAAGCAGAGGTGACTCTTGGTCTTCCTTTCCTGGGTCGGTCCTCATGTGTGCCAGTTTCGTTGTAGCGCTTGATGGTTTTTGCGACTCCACTTGGGGACACATTTAAAGTTTTTGCAATTTTCCGGACTGACTGACCTTCATTTCTTAAAGTAATGATGGCCACTGGTTTTTCTTTAGTTAGCTGATTGGTTCTTGCCATAATATGAATTTTAACAGTTGTCCAATAGGGCTGTCGGCTGTGTATTAACCTGACTTCTGCACAACACAACTGATGGTCCCAACCCCATTGATAAAGCAAGAAATTCCACTAATTAACCCTGATAAGGCACACCTGTGAAGTGGAAACCATTTCAGGTGACTACCTCTTGAAGCTCATGGAGAGAATGCCAAGAGTGTGCAAAGCAGTAATCAGAGCAAAGGGTGAAGTCCCCATATATAATAGTCTCTGATTTGTAATCAAGCTTTTTCATAACATCTTGCAAATCTTTGTAAAAGGAAACATTGTGTTATGGAGGGTTATACAAAATCACTACTGAATTTAGTCTGAGGTGATAAAATTACATTCAGAGCAAGACATTCAAGAGAGGTGTTTAGTTGTATTTCATTACATTTAAGGGTATCTCTGATGTAAATCAAAACACCCCCTCCCTTGCCAAAAGATCTGTCCTTTCTGTAGCAAACACATCCAGGGATATTTATCATGTTTGAAGTAATATTATCATGAAGCCAAGTTTCACTCAGACAGAGATAGTCCACATTTGACTCTGTCAGTAATGTATGAATCTGATCTCCTTTTGCGATGATGTTTCTTAAATTAAGATGTCCACCTAAAATCCCCTTCGGCTTGGATTGTAAATCCCATATCACTTTAGCATGGTTGACAGTCTGGAAGAAAAGAGATTATTTTTGTTTTCGCGCTGCCTGAGAGTCAGTGGGCCCAGCACCCACCTCTCCTCGCCGCAGCCTGGCCAGACCACCATCCCCCACGTGCATGTCCCCCATGCTGGGCCCAGGCAGCGCCCGCACACCTTCCGACTTACCTGCCAGCCCGTAGTACGCGGGGAGCGCGGCACAGTCCGTCCGGAGTCCACACCAGTAAGTACAGAGACAGTTGGATTCATATATCATAACTTAAATGCTCTGTTGGCTTTTCAACTTACTGTCTTTTTATTTCTTTAATTTATTGTCTCTTCAGACTGAGTGGTTGTAACCTCTAAGAGAGAAGCTGTGAAGCTCTGTCCTCAGTTCTCAGCTCCCAGTCCTCCAGTCTGAGACACCTGGACCTGAGTAACAACGACCTGAAGGATTCAGCAGTGAAGCTTCTGTCTGATGGACTGAAGAGTTCACACTGTACACTGGAAACTCTCAGGTCAGGATTCATCAACATGTTCAACTGATGGCCACTTAAATCCTGATTTACATCAGTTGATAAACTCATAACCATCACAGGATTGTCTCTGCTGATATGATTTCAAACCAGTTGTGTTTTGTGTTTCAGTCTCTTTCCATCAACATGTTTTATGCTGTTTTTTTCTCTGTTGTTGGAACTTGAAACATCAGAGAGGAATCAGTGATGTTGTCAGATAGTTGGTGGAAGCTGACCTCAAACAACCACAGCTGATAAACACTGACTCATCAAACTGTTTGTGTCCCACATCAGACCATCAATACAGACACAAGTAGTCAGGGAACAGTAGCCAGGATGGGCCAAAACAGGGAGGGAAGGTGATGAAATGTTTCTGGAGCCTTGTCTTGTTTCAACACTGGATAATAGGACAGTGGTGTATCCTGACACGTTGGAGGTTCATGGTGGATTGGCATTTGTCAACATCATCACGCTGCAGAGGGCTGTACCACAAAGCAAGATCAGGGGCTTAGCCAGATATGTTGAGTTGAGTCTAAAGCCAGGGTTTTCTGTACTACGAAGGAGGCTCTTTCAACCTGGCTAGATCGCCATGGTAACTTATGGTGCAAACCTAACCTGGTTGGGATGAGTTTATGCTCGGAGTTGCATCTTAAAATCATCTAAAAAGCACCTTTCACTGCTCCTTTGAGTAGTGTCACTCTATAATCACTGAATATATGAGCGATGCAGATTGTCAGCTGAGGGAAAACGTGAAAAAGTGTTTACTGTCTCTATCAGGTCACTTTATTTTAACACAGGAACCTAGAGTCCATCAGTGATGCTGAAAATCTGAGTAACATTGTTTTATTTTATCTGTAAGGTTGTTGTTGCTCTCACTGAACTACTGAATATATTTGTGTCCTCTGGTCCATCTGTCCACGCTGGCTCTGAAAAAAGCTTCTTTAAAATCACAGGTAGCAAACAGGTGACTATATTATTAATCAGGATGATGTTTACTGTCATATGACATGTGACATAATTCCTTCAAACTACCATAACGTTACCACTGTGGATTAGGTTTTATGTTTGCTCCTGATTGGCTCAAATCTCTTTTACACTGCTGGTATATTACAGCTGATAGAACACTGATTAGAACATTAATTACTCCCTTGGTATTTATCACAGATAATATTTAATCAGTCAAATTCATTTCATTTTAATTTGCCCCCAAACTTTAGTGATGTCCGTGTCTCCTTCATTAAGGGACAGTAAATGCAGTTCTTGAGTAAAAGCTTTAAATCTGCTGCATCAAGTTTAAAGTTTCAGAGCTGTAGAAAGAGCAGCTGTCACGTCAGAAATAAACAGAGGTCACAGCAGTGATGCAGGCGCTTAACCGGTCTGTTGTGGTGAAGAGGGAGCTGAGCCAGAAAGCGAAGCTCTCAATTTACCGGTCGATCTACGTTCCAACCCTCACCTATGGTCACGAGCTCTGGGTAATGACCGAAAGAATGAAATCACGACTACAAGCAGCCGAAATGAGTTTCCTCCGCAGGGTGGCTGGGCTCAGCCTTGGGGATAGGGTGAGGAGTTCAGACATCCGGGAGGGACTCGGAGTAGAGCCGCTGGTCCTCCACATCGATAGGAGCCAGTTGAGGTGGTTCGGGCATCTGGTAAGGATGCCTTCCGGAAGTCTCCCTTGGGAGGTATTTCGGGCATGTCCAACCGGGAGGAGACCTCGGGGCCGCCCGAGGACGACGAGAATGTGTACGAGTCACATAAATATATTCACATATGAGTTCATACAATTAGTAATATTAATGCAAACACTCCTCTCTGGCTGTAACTGAAGCCACAGTGTTGCTTTTCACTGATTTACTTTTCAAGTTCAGTTGATGCCCTGAACGCATCATTTGACTTGTTTTACGTGAACGTGCAGAGCCTGAAGAAGAAAGCCTGAGTTAACAGACAACTGACAACCACCTTCATGGTGTCTGTTATCTCTGGCTGAGACTTTAGGGTTTGTTGAGTCAGCTCAGACAAAGAGATTCTGATTCTGTTGAACTGGCTTCGTGGTGCAGCCCTCTGGTTTGTGGGCTCATATCAAATAATGATAGAGTTCCCTGGCTGATGAGAGTCGATTGGTTGTGGGACTCACCACAGAAACTACTGTAGTACTACTACTGTCATATTTTCAGCTCCAGATTACAGATGATAAAAACCAGTGCTGACTGTTGCTAGGAGACAGGATGTGAACAGCAACCCTAACCCATCCAACCATCCACCCCGACCTCCTCCATCAGAGGTTGTGTCTCCTTTACTTGTGACAGACAACAGTCATTATGACACAAACAAAGGAGGTCACTCATCAGGAGTAAAACAGGTGGTTTCAAAGCTCCAATAATCAATACTTGTATATTGACAATGGATCAGCTGACTGTAATGGTCAAGTGTTGTGTGGTGGTGATGAACCCACAGTAAACTGTTGAAACACCACCTGCTCAGGTACACTGAACTAAAACAATATCAGCTGATTAATAATAAGTGATGAACATGTCAGTCCATGTGGAGACAATAACAAAGCTGTGTGTATGAGAGTGATGTAATGTCCATGTTTCCATGGTGAAAGAGGAAGTGCTGCTCTGACCCCCCTCCTCCTTTCAGGGTGGAGCCTGCTGGAGTCCGATGGTTGACACCAGGTCTGAGGAAGTGTAAGTGTGTTTTTCATTTGATCTTCAAACTGTGACATCACTCATTCAAATCTCTGATGTCATCATCAGAGTGATGACAGATGAATAACTGCAGCTGTATTGTGTCTTCTTCTCTCCATCAGATTCCTGTGAACTCACAATCGACACAAACACAGTGAACAGAAAGATCAAACTGTCTGACAACAACAGGAAGGTGACACGTGTGGAGGAGGATCAGTCATATCCTGATCATCCAGACAGATTTGACTACTGGGCTCAGCTGCTGTGTAGAACTGGTCTGACTGGTCGCTGTTACTGGGAGGTCGAGTGGAGAGGAAGAGTTTATATATCAGTGAGTTACAGAGGAATCAGGAGGAGAGGAGGCAGTGATCACTGTGTGTTTGGAAGGAATGATCAGTCCTGGAGTCTGAAATGCTCTGATGGTGGTTATACTGTCTGGCACAATAAGAGAAGAACATCCATCATCTCCTCCTCCTCCTCCTCCTCCTCCTCCTCCTCCTCCTCCTCCTCCTCCTCCTCCTCCTCCTCCTCCTCCTCTGGTAGAGTAGCAGTGTATGTGGACTGTCCTGCTGGCACTCTGTCCTTCTTCAGAGTCTCCTCTGACACCCTGATCCACCTCCACACCTTCAACACCACATTCACTGAACCTCTTTATCCTGGGTTTGGGCTCTGGTCACCTGGTTCCTCAGTGTCTCTGTGTTCTGTGTAGGAGGGAGAGTCTCCTCCTGTTAGAGAAACTGTCTCACTGCTGAACAGATAGTTCAGTCTGTACAGGATCACACACAGCTGATGGTAGTTCAGAGAATGTGTGTAGGATGTGAGTTTGTCCTGAGGGTGGTGCTAAAGAAAACACTCTGGACTCCACAGATGATTCGTTTTCTGCTCGACTGTTTTTATTGATGATTTTTGTGTAAACTTTTAATTTCTCTTCATTCTCCCTCCAAAGGTTTCCTCCAGTGGTCAGAGTGAGTAACTGCAGCTCTCTCCATACAACACTGTTCATATTCATACATACAACTGCATACTAGCATTTCCTGTGAATCCTTTCAGAATAAAGTGTTCGACTTCCTGTCTGAGTTCCAGTGAGTCATTTACTTGATACTTTTACTGCACTACATCTCAGAGGTGCATGTTGTACTTTTACTGCACTACATTTATCTGACCTCTGCTTTAGTCTCTTTCAGCCTTTCATGTGAATCTGTTCATATGGTTTAGTCAAAGATTGGAGTTGCTGAAAGTTTTTGTGTACTACTGTCTTAAATTACTATCTAATACATATTCTTGTAGCACCCTCTGTTTTCAATTTATTCATGTAGCCACATATAAGTTAATATATCTAGTGTTCTCTGTGAGGTTGTACTGTGTACTCGCCAACTGGGCACAGACCCAGGGGCCCAAGGTTTCTGCAAAGAGACACAACATAAATTCTTAAATGGTCAGAACAACTGCAAAGAGACACAGAGTGACTACAAATTGACACAAAATGACCACAAAAGACAAAAAAATACTTCAAGGAGAAACAAATTATGTAAAAAAAGACAGAATTGCCACAGCGAGACACAATACAATCAAGACACAAAACTACAGAAAGATGCATGTTTTCATGAGGAAACAGAGTATAGACAAGGTTCTGGCCTCTGTGTGTCATTACTCATTGCGTGTTTCAAGGCTTGTTGATGCCTGTTGATCTTGGTAAGGAAGTGTTAGATATTTTTGTATTCTGACAGTACAATCAAGCTGGCTCCAGCAGAGGGAAAAAGCCCTGTGAAACTGCTGTCAGAAACTTCCAACAAAAGGAAATACTACCAACCACAAATATAGGCAGCAGAGATTACCAGTATCCTGGTATGTAAACCTCTTTTAGATTTGCACAGAATATAGAATACATCTTTAATGCTCAGTACAGTATTGGAGGTCCAACGACTTGTTTTCAATGTTTTTATTTGGAAAGGACAAGCAGGTTTCAGACCTGCGACAGTTGATTTGTTGAAAGATGAGAAATCTATTGAAGAAAGGTTTGTTTTATGATCGATTCCATTTTTTTTAGGTGTATTAGAGGTACCCAAGCTTTTTGGCAGGGAGCACAGCGTGACCTATTAGCTTGTGTCAGCTTAGAGTCACGACGTGGTTGTGTTTATTTTCTTCAGTTTTTGTGTAGGACAAGTCTTCTCCTGAGCATTTTAAAGCAGGAAGGTAGAATACAGACAGCTGAAGATTTAGAATGGGAGGAGAGGTATGAACTGTTGGGCCATTTTACTGTCACTGTGGCAAGGATGATTGATTTTACATGACATTGTCTTTTATGGAAATACTCATGTCTCCCTCACAGGAAAATTATTACTTGACTACTTTTATCTTATGGAATTTCAGCAGTGTGGGTCACCCTATGTGCAACACTTGTTTTGGATTGAGAATGTGCACAATTTGATAAAAGCACAAGTTAATAGCTCATTCATTTTCTAGATCAATATGTGACATGAGTCTTTCAAGGACATTGTGACATCTGTGCAACAACATTCTAAAGATGATTCCAAAACATGTAAAACAAGAAACACTGTTTTTTGGTTTAATTTTCCCAAGCCAGCATCCACTCACACATTTATATGTCGTAGCTGTATGTATGTACAGTATGAAGAGTGTACTCAACTCAACTTTATTCATAGAGCACTTTAAAAACAACAACAGCTGAAACAAAGTGCTGTACATAAACATAAACACGTAAGTCATAAAAAAATTAAACAATAAAAAAATAAAATAAAATAAAATAAAACACAACAAAATGCAATGATTTGTGTAAGAAAAACAGATTCCAAACAGACTTAAAAATGATTGAGTGAATTAATGTGAAGATTGTGCAGCAACTTGAACCAGGTATTTACAGTTTAAACTGGTTAAATTTTACTAATTAACTTTTTTTTGTCTGTATGTCTTACTCTAAAAGATTACTTTACCCACAAAATGACCATTTCTTTATTAATTACTAATCCTGCGATCCTTGAATGTGTGAAGAAAGTTTTCAAAAGAGACAAGGAAGCTTTGTCTATGACTCTACTGTGGGAGTTCTGTTTGCTGAGAAATGTTTTGTTAAACTTGCTCTGGTTCACTGTGATGCCTTCAACAAGTGTGTTTTATTAATTGGTTAGTTGTAAGTTGATGTCTGTCATTATTATTTTTCAATCACAGAAACAAACCAGATGTTACACAGAAAGAACATCTTAACAAGATTCCTTATTTGGTCCCTCATACACATTTTAATTAGTTTATATATATTTGTTTCTGTTTTATCTAGTTATAACTCATGTATATCTATCCAAAACTGTGTTTAATTGTCTTTTTGTTAGATTTGATACTGATCCTAAATTGAACAACATAATGTTTGTTTTCTTTATATAATGTTGGGTTTATTTTTGTGCTTTAGTGGGAGGTGGGCTTGTTTTTAGGGTGTGATTCAGAGCAGCTATTAGGCAACAGTTGTTGACTGATTGGCAATATGGATTAAATATTATATTGGTTATATATACGGTTTTGCAAAACTGTGCTGTAAATGCCTTGCTTTGGCTAACTCACTGCATGAAGGCATGGTAGCTTTATTTAAATAGTGTGCACATCCCAAACAAGGAGGAAAATCACAGTCCTTTAAAAAGGCAACAAAACGTCAGAATAACGCATAAAACAATAAGTAATAAAAAAAAACAGAACAAAATCATTTGAGATAATATCCAATTTGAATTAGATGAAATTAATTACAATTTGGATGGATTTACCAGAAACACAGTTACAGTGCTGTAATAAGTTGCCTCAAATTCAACAAAGGAAATATAGGTGCAGCAGAGACACAGATCAGTTGAAGGCACAGGACAACAGCTGAGTTTTTAGACTTCATATGTGAAAGTGGTTATGAATGTGGGAACTTCCCATTGGTCCAACAGCCCATTGGTTCGACATCCCATTGTTCCGACCATATTAAACCCAATGTTCCGAAGTCCATTCCGAAATCATCATGATGCCCTGTGGTTAAGGTCTGGTTAGGTTTAGGCACAAAAACCACTTGGTTAGGGTCAGGAAAAGATCATGGTGTGGGTTAAAATGAAAAAGAAAGTGACAAACACATAAGCCGTGAGCCTGCTCTGCCTCAAGCCAGTTGCGGCGCACCATACGCCCGCCGGGAGCCGTTCAGCACCGCGGACAGTCGGACGAATGGGATGTTGAACCAATGGGCTCTCGGACCAATGACATGGACCCATGACTGTAGCCCAGTGGAAAACACAATGTCCCTTTAGGTGTCCCTAAAATGAGAGAAGATCTGTAGAAAATACTGCATGAAGAAAACAGGAAGTGAAGAACTTTCCTTCTCGTGATCCACCTCTGGGGCATTTTGCTCTTCCTCCACTAGGTAAATATGTTTGAAATGTTATCTCTGTGCAAAACAATCAAAAGATGTGCATCAATATGATTGAACAGAAGTACCAAATGTATTATGTGCTGCAGATGGTGATTTAGGCCGTCCAATGTTTACAGATTGTTTCCATATGCAGCAGAGTAATTCATGAGGACTGCAGTGTTCCTACTTCCTCAGAGTATTGAAAGTTCATTTTACAGACATATATTTTTTTATCGTTCGTGCTATCGTTCGTTGACTGCTGCCACTGCCATTACCACATGTGTACCTGAGTTAGTGCAGAAAGACAGAATGAAGTGAGGATATTGAGATATACTGCGTCACTTCACTTGATGTGAATTCAGAGTGTTTCTTATTTTATTGACGTTCACTGTGTGTGTTTTTATTTAGTTTTATTTTATTTTGAACAAACAGAAGAGCTGCTGCCACAATTGTTTATGAACTGAACTGAACTGGATGGATTCATTGAAGTAGTTACAGTTGAGGTACTTTAAGATAATGTGGCGTGGGGGAGGTAGGTATAAATTGGAATTTTAACACACGGGAGGATAGAGGATGAGCCAACAACGCCACCTGGGGAGTTTCGCCCCAGGAAATACTTGAAGTACCTTGAATAGTGTGTAGAATAATTGCTAAGGCACACAGGTTCGTTACTGAAAGAGGCTGAGACGTGTAATCAGTTAAGGCAGAAATGTTTTTTTTTTTAATTGATAAACAAAATTAATCAAAGCAAATGGCAGGGGCTGGGGCTGCTGAAAAGGAAGAAAAATAAGATTAATAAACAACAACCAAAAATTTAGGTATATAAAAATAGTTTATTACAATTTATACAAAAAAAAAAGGCCTTGATAGAAATTCTAAAAATGACTGATACAATAATTAAAAACTCAGCCCAACATAAACAAAACTAAGGAAAAGAAATGGAGCTGAGGCCACTTGGGAGAGGCAGACTACACAGGGGAGTGCCTCGGGGTGCTACCACTAACCACCACAAGTGGGCACAGCAAACAAACACAGCAATCCTTAAACAAAAAATGGTGCAGTCTATGGTGTCTCAGTGCAACTACTCACACACAAACGTGAAGGGAACTCACCACGGGTGCCTAGCCTCTCACCAATATGACTCTCTGTTCCTGTACTAAAGAAAAAGAAACTCACAGAAAGATAATTAAACACAAACAAAAATGCATCCCAGTTGGCTGAACAAATGTGAATTAATTCAAAACCCAACTATGGAAACTCAGGAGATAACATTACAAAATATGCCAGACTAAAAAACAACAGCTAAATCACAAATCAATTGTACAATAACTAAAGTAATAATTAACAAAAACAAATTAATGGTTAAGGGCAAAACAGACAAAAAGGCACATAAAGCCAAAGGGACAAAGCAAACAAAACAAAATAGGGCAAAGTAGGTAAAACCAAGTAGGGCAAAGCAGCAGCGGTACAAAAAGGGGCAGGAGGACCACCTCAAGGTATCTGATATAGGAATGCAGCAGGGCAGGAGGGAAATCAGCTTGGTACCTGGAGCAAGCAAGCAAGCAAACAGCCACAGCAGGAACAGAGCATGAGGCAAAAAGAGGGGAAAGGGAAAGGCTACAGGTGACTTATATTTGCCAGGCCCCGATTAGGAGGTGGAAACATAGGAGGAGTCAGGCCCAAGCTGCATTCACTCCCTCTCCTGCACTAGTCCACCACAATCAGATCTAAGGGTTCCACTGGGTTTATATTCTTCCACAAAAAGGATGTAAATACTTTTAACTTTTAGTGTCACACAGGACACCAGCAATGGTCTCCTGAGTGAAAGTCCTGTGTTTGTGTAACATTTTGTAAATGAGGGAGAAAACTTCCCAACATGGACACTGGTGTGTGAGCTGCTTTCATTTCTCCACACTGTCACACTCTGAAACATGTACACATGTATTATGACTCTTCAGGATCATATATGATCATACTGACACTGTTGGTGTTAAACACAAGAAGTCCTGAGGGGCATTCAACAAGTATTAAGAAGTAGAAGTCCTCATTTGTTGATGAAAGCCTTGTCGTGTGTGATGTCAGTGTGAAGAAACATGAAGCTCTGCTGACATCTTGTGGCAGCTATTATTCATGTGTTTTGATGTTGCAAATGTCCCGTCAGCTTTGTTCTTCTGTGCTTTCAGTTCTTATGCCAGTTAACTTTGTCTCCACGATGGTAGTTATCTGGTATCAGATGCTCCAGTTTGAGTACCATTATACAGACAAAGCTTTGTTCCTTTTCAGAGTATAAACCCTTTCATACTGTTCAAACATTTCAACAACTAATGTTTTCTAACACAATTTTGTGCACTTCCTTTTCACACTGTTCCTGCATAAGGTTAGGAGATAGTGAACACATGTTAGGAGACATGATCTGGTATGTAGAGGATAATATGTCCTCAGTCAGGATAATGTCTTGTGTGTAGATCATATCTTGTAGTGAGCAGATGAACTTTTGGCCAACATCAGCCTCAAAATAAATAAAACAATCCTCAGCTTGCCTCTCAGTCAGAATACTAACACCTAACATCTGGCTTTAATCTGTCTGAACTCACTGACAGATGGACTGTAAGAGACATTTGGGCAGCTGTGTATTAATATGTCTCATTGACTACATGAAGATTCTGCTGCTGTCCATTCATATTGGAGCTGCTGTATATTTGGGCCGAGGGCGCCACCTGCAGTGCGGAGGCGGCACTGGGTGGATGTGAAGAATGAGACTGACGTCAGAGCAGCTGTTTGTCACCGCCCCTTCCTACCTGTTGGCACTTTAGTTTCACTTTGTGTGCTCGTCGTCGTGTCGCAGCTTCTTGTCTCCATCTAAAGGTTTGTAAGCTTTGACACTTTTCACTGTGTGACTCTTGAATGACTCTTTGTTAGTTCACTTCCTGTAGAAACTTGTTAAAGTGGAGTTCAGTTTCCACCATGAGAGGAGGATCAGTGAGGACCGGACAGACACGTCCCTCCAAACCCTCTGAAGAAGAACACAAACTCTTCAGTCTGGACTTTAACACTTTTCACTGCTTACTCTCACAGTTTGTCACCAACTATTTAGACTCTGAAAGAAAAGTTAGAGGTCCACGCATGCACACAGTAACGTGTTTTTTTTAGTAGAGAGAGGCTCCTTAGTTATGTGCACGCGCGTGTCAGTGTTTGAATAAACATAAGGGCGCGCGTAGGTCGCAGTCAGTTATTTTCGGTTCAGTGCGTCGGGGTCGAGAGCGCGCAAAACGCACTTTGGGTTCATTAGCTCTGTTACGCACCTGTGGCGCACTTGGGCGCGTGCTAGGATCAGAGCTCTCCGCGTCATGACGCACGGACACTTTGGATCCTTTTTGTTCAGAGGAAACTTTGGGTGCGTTCCGAATCACATCCTTTTTACTTTTAGTAGGTCCTGCAGCTGCCCTTAAAAAGTACCTCCTGTTCCATGCAGTCTGCACACAATCAGGACAGACTACTGTCTCATAACAGGACGCCCTGAACTTTGACCCTCCTGCTTCTATACCTACCCGTTACCATGGAGACAAAGCTAACGCCTTTATCATCCACAGCTACAGAGCCAAAAGACACAAATTCATGGTGTGAATAGCCTTCTAATTTTCTGAGGAGAAGATGTTTTTGATGTGTTGTTTGGTTTCATTTTCAAATCTACCAAATGAGCGTCTCCAGTTGTTGTACTCAGATTTGTGAATATGATAATGAGGAAACAAACAGGGAGTGCTGCACTGGGTTAAGGCTCTATGTAGTTAGCTGTAAAACATCAGGTGCTCTTGGAGGACGGGGCAAATAGTCACATACAGATAAAAAACAAGGACTGTCCAGCTCACTCAGTGTAAAAGTCCATGGTACAGGCAGGCAGTCCAAAAATGCATAGTTGTCATTTTCTGTCACTTAATGTGCAGGTTTGTCACAATATAGAACAATTCTTACTTCATCTCACTGTTGTTTCTTTTTATTTAGCCTTGAACCTGTTGTCTTGTTACTAGATATGTAAATTACTCACAGTATACACTACATTTACTTCATTTTCATTTGCACTTTTTTAACTACAATCAGAGAGCCAGGGATGCATCTTTGGACTGCCTTTCAACTTGACAAGATAATGATCAGCTGGGTAATATCTGTGTGTCATTTTAAAGGACACTTCCCTTACAGCTGTAAAGCTGTCATCTGTCTGCGGCTCAGGTGATGTGACGTATCGTCCGTTGTGCAGAGGATTGTGGGTCAGAATGAACAGAAAAGCGTGCTGGATTGTAAACTGTAAAACACGACAGGATGTAGAAGAACATCCTGGTAATTTTGGCATACTGCATTTGACATACTGTGTATTGAGAGACACTAAATCTTTTTCTGGCGTACTAAACAGTATGGTAGGATGGGGACTGGAACGCACAGTTTGTTGTCTGCAGAGTTTCACATGTGAACACAAACATCCTGCACTGATCACATGACCACTCTTTTTAACTTCCACTCAGTTTTCTGGAGCCGTTGAACATCCGACAGTCTCCATGTTTCCTGTGTGTGATAGTGCTCCATTCAATCAGTCACCACATTCATCCTCTCAGTGACATCTGCAGTGAAATCAAGCGCAGAGCCACAAATCCACCTACAGTAGAATTTAATATGTGATCTAGTTTTTATCATGTTGGTGTTTCTGACTTTATTTTAAAGCTGAGTTCAGTTTTAAATGAATTAATTTCCCTCTTTAATCATGTTGAGACAGAAACGTGATCCTGGTGATGATCCATCAGGACATTAAAATTTTTACTGGTCGATGACATCTAGAGAGAAACTGGTTTTATGTTTGTAAGTGAGCGTCTGCATAAAGAAGGTGTTCAAAGCACATCAGCCATATTCAATCAGCACAGAAATAATGATGGCTGTTATTATTTTGGGTGAACTGAATGTGTCAGCTCAAAGTGACATGCTGCACTTTCCCTTTGTGCCACCAGAGGGCCACAGATCCACCAACAGCCTGACTGAGAGGAGACATTAGTGGTGGACGTCACGTGACTCAGAGTCCATCAGTGATAATCAGGAGGTTGAGTCCAGGAGAAATGATGTAAAGGATGAATGAGTGATGACGTGCTGATCAATGATTGGACTGATGCTCTCAGTGTTTCCTCTACAGATGAAGGTAGAAAGTCTCTGGGAGCTGATGGGATTGATTTTGGATGATGTGACGAGCACATTGGAACATTTGAAATGTTGAAGAGCTTTTCAGAGTGGCTCAAACACAAGTGAAAAGTGAGGTCATCCCCAAAGACAGACAAAGACAAAGCAACATGAAGTGTGTCCCTGTGGTGTAGAAGAGGACACATTATGAACTCTAACAGAGGCTGAGAAAACCTTCTTCTTCCTTCACATCATTTCACTCACTGTTGTTCTCTCTCTCATGGAGTCTCTGTCCATAAATGTGCTGCCATGTGTGAATGAAGCTGTAAGAAACATCAGCGTAAAGGTCTCCTCTGTCTCAATGAGCAAATATCACTTTAACAAATCCATGACGGCAGCAGTGTCACATATTTCCTGTCTGAAGAGGGCTTAAAAGAGCCAGTCTGCCTCCAGTCTGAGTCCTGATGGAGCACATGGTCCCACTCAGATCAACAGAAAACTCTTTGTGTCCACAGACCTGGTCCAGACAGCAGAGAGCTGCAGAGTGATGAAGTCCATGAGAAGAAACTGAGTAAGTGGACCTTTGATTGATTCCAGTCTCTAATGTGTCTCTGTTGGTTCATGTGTTCACCTCCTGTCTTTGATCCAGACTCCACAGCACAAAGTTTATCTGACAACAAACACTTGAAAGTCTAATCATGAACCTGTCTGTCTGTCTGTCTGTCTGTCTGTCTGTGTGTCTGTCTGTCTGTCTGTCTGTCTGTCTTCATCAGGAGGCTGCAGGTTATCACCAACATGAAAAGGTATCACACTCAACACTTGACGTCACATTTGATCCTGTTTCACCTTCAACATGTTCATCAACTCTCTGTTTCCTGTTTCTCTCTCACCTCAACACTGACTCATAATAAACCTGTAAATGTGCTCAAAGAGCCACAATGTGTCAATATAACTTCATTTAAATATGATACAAAAGTCATTTCCACACATTGTATCAAACGCATACAGTTGATACTGGACTTGAGTTTGGACTCTGATACTTGAATTATTTTATCAAGGCTCATATTTCATGTTTATTGAGGCCTCTGTTGGTCAAAGTGCTCTCATAGATCAGAGGATGATTTCTACTCTGTTAATTAATAACTGAATCAACTCAATAACAATGTTTTATTATGATGAAATAACCAGTCTATGAAGGAAGGAGCACTGTAGTTATTTTACATGATCTGAGCTTTGAACTCTGATCATCTGGATTTGTGTGTTATCTGCAGTCACAGAGACAAAAGTTTTCAAAGTGAATCCAACAGAAACAAATGAGAGCATCTGTGAGTGTGAGGACGATCAGCCCACGGTTTCATGTCAGAATAATATGAGCTGTGTTCACACTTTATTCTTTGTATGTGTGTATTTGTGTTGTATATATATAGTGAACGTTACATGATGTGTCTCTGTTAAAGTGTCTGAAGCAGCAGACTGAACACATGTTGCAGAAACTGTTGATACAAAAACTGTTGGAGACAAACTCTGAGATTAATCACAACTGTTTGTCATATGTCATGCTGTATCCACGGCAACGACTGTAGTCCTCATGTTAACCCTGTGGACTCAGCAGTGTCACAGTGTTAACAGTGAGAATTTAAACACATGACAGAGTGAGTGAAGTGTGGGAGGGCTCAGTGTGCAGGTCCACAGGGTGAAGGTTTGGATTGTGAGCTCCCCCTGGTGGTCAGTGAGGTTTACAGCTGCTCTCAGTGTTCCTGTCAGTCTGCTGTCATCCTGTAGGACTCTACTAGAGTCTACAGGATGGGACTGCTGCAGAGGTCTGGGGAGCAGCTCCAGAGTTTTGGGACTAGTGTCAGAGGTTTGTGAGGAAGCTTCAGAGATCTGGGAACAAGTTGTAAAGGTTTGGGGACTCAGGGTAGAAGTTTGTAGCTGAGCTGCAGAGGTCTGGTGACAGACCTCAGTTTGATGAAGAGTCAGTAGTGTCAGAGAGTTGCCTGTTAAAGTGTTGCCCTTGTATATCCTAACCTTTTGTTGGTCACTTGGCTTTTTCAAATTTAAATGGATTATTTTTGGGGTTTGGGCAATTTGAAGACATCATCATCGGCTCTAATTGACAGTACTTGATAATATTTTACTCTTATTTTCATTTGTACATCAAACTGTTTTTGGAGAATATCATCTGCAGATTCATTGACGATGAATTAATCATATGCTGCAGCATAAAGACAAGTATACATGTATCTCTATGTCAGACATTAGCTTCCTTGGTGCAGTGTGCACCTCACTTATTAAACATCATCAGTTCAAATCAATCAATCAATCAATCAATTTTATTTTTAAAGCCCAATATCACAAATCACAATTTGCCTCACAGGGCTTTACAGCATATGACATCCCTCTGTCCTTTGGACCCTCACAGCGGATAAGGAAAAACTCCCCCAAAAAAACCCTTTAACGGGGAAAAAAAATGGTAGAAACCTCAGGAAGAGCAACTGAGGAGGGATCCCTTTTCCAGGACGGACAGGCATGCAATAGATGTCGTACAGAACAGATCAACATGATAAATTAACAGTAATCCGCATGACACAATGAGAGAGAGTGAGAGTGAGAGAGAGAGAGAGAGAGATGAACTGTGAACAGTCTGAGGACCAGATGCAAAGGACCTGAGAATAGATTAAGTAGTCTGGGGACTAGTTCCACAGTTTTGGGGACTACCTGCAGAGGTCTGGTGAAAGAGTGCAAATTGATGAAGAGTCAGTAGTTTAAAAGAGTTTCCTGTTGGAAGGTCGCCATTTGTTCATAACTAGTTTTTTGTTTTGCAGACGTCTCCAGAAACACCCTCTGATTAAAGCTAAAGCTTCAGATTGCTAATTGCAATTATAATCAGGGAACATTGTTCAAGCTCCGCCCACAAATGACCAAGACCAAGGTGTGCTGTGATTCAAACCAAATATAGGCCACAGTTTCAAGTGGGTGGAAGGTCAAGAGTATTAAGTCTTAACCCTATGGGCCCGAACGAGGCATAGTGCGTCCAAATTCACGCCCATTCTTCTCTGTGGATTTTCTCCGCGACCGTGTGTCATAGCGAGAAGCCACGCATATCATGTGAAACAGCAGAACTGTAGCTTTCCGAGAAAGCCAAGCACTTGTTGGTAGTCCAATGTGTTCACACTGGAAAAAAATGATAAAATCACACTTAAATGATGTATAACAGAGCTTTCATACAGCTCTGCACACACATTACTCTTGGATCGATTACTCGCGAACGCAGAGTCGCACAGAAATGCCACGTATATCACATGGAAGCGCAGGAGCAGAGCTTTCCAGGGATACCACACACATCATTGTACTGTCATCCCATCATGCTATAAATACAGATTGATCGTCTACAAAATAAAAACCTGATGAATATCTTAGCAATTCATTATACAGATCTTGTTATCAGTCACTTCATATGGTGAGGACTATCATGTCTTAGGCTTGCGTGTTTTTCTCCCTGTCTATCCACATTTGTAGTCCGGCTTTCAAGATGCAAATATCTCCATATTGTCCAGTTGACACTCCATCAAACTTTGTATGACAAGACCAGCCATTTCACCTTTGTGCACCCAGACAACTGTAGCCTAATTATGCATGCATGACAGGGCCGTAGTCACCATATACATTGAGGGGGACACGTGCCCCCCCCCACCCCCCCCCCACCCCCCACAAATGCCCAAAATGTCTCCCCAGTATATAACTGAAACTGAAAAACAAACATTGGAGGACATCATTGCACTTGGTTGACTATTTTTCTATGATCTTAAATGTAAATATTGCATGTTTCTTTCAGATAAAACACATTTTTGACTTGTGAATGAGTCAATGGAATTTCTTGCAATAATGAAAAAATACTGGCAGCCATGCTATTTTCCCACCAGAACACTGCGCTCTGAGAACGCAGAGTTACTTGTGGTCCCTAAAGTCTCCAAAAGCAGATCAGGAGCCAGAGCCTTCAGCTATCAGGCTCCTCTCCTGTGGAATCATCTTCCTGTTACGGTCCGGGAGGCAGACACCGTCTCCACATTTAAGACTAGACTTAAGACTTTCCTCTTTGATAAAGCTTATAGTTAGGGCTGGCTCAGGCTTGTCCACCTGGCACAAACCACATGTTTTGGACAGCTGTGAAGTGACAGAATGTCCCACCATCATGGTTCTTATATTGCCAGATTCCAGAGAGTCTCCCCTCTTCAGATATGGCAGAATATGTCAACTTCGAACTTGCTATGGTGAGATACATGTAAAAATGTAAGAATTTAGTCACATGGATTTGTTTTTTTCATTGATATAAAAATTAATATAAAATACAGGCACATAGAAGGACATGGAGTGATGGCAAATCTGGTTAGCCCAGATAGTCCTGATAAAATCAATCAATCAATCAATCATTTTTATTTATAAAGCCCAATATCACAAATCACAATTTGCCTCACAGGGCTTTACAGCATACGACATCCCTCTGTCCTTATGACCCTCACAGCTGATCAGGAAAAACTCCCCAAAAAAACCCTTTATCGGGGAAAAAAAAACGGTAGAAACCTCAGGAAGAGCAACTGAGGAGGGATCCCTCTTCCAGGACGGACAGATGTGCAATAGATGTCGTACAGAACAGATCAACATGATAAATTAACAGTAATCTATATGACACAATGAGAGAGAGAGAGAGAGAGAGAGAGAGAGAGAGAGAGAGAGAGAGAGAGAGAGAGAGAGAGAGAGAGAGAGAGAGAGAGAGAGAGAGAGAGAGAGAGAGAGAGAGAGAGAGAGAGAGAGAGAGAGAGAGAGAGAGAGAGAGAGAGAGAGAGAGAGAGAGAGAGAGAGAGAGAGAGAGAGAGAGAGATGCAGGTAATGACAGTAGCTTACAACATTATTGAAAGTAATAATATTATAGTTGTAATTCTGGCTACTGTGATACAATATGCTGAAAGTATGTATTAATATCTGGCAGTATATGTGTGTGACAATAGTCATATGTGTAAAATAACAGTAGAAGTATGACTAATGACTAATGATGGCAGCAGCAGCAGCAGGAGGCATCTGGCAGGACCACGGCAGCAGCACAACCACACACGTCACGCTGTCCAGGCACTGCTGTGATATGAGTTAATCTGAGAGACAGTGGAGCACAAAGGCTCCGGAGAAGAAGCCGAGTTAGTGACATCCAGAATGGCTGAGTTAGCAAGATGCAGTAATAGAATACGAGATAGAGAGAGAGAGAGAGAGAGAGGGAGAGAGGGTGCCCGGTGTATTATAGGGGGGTCCTCCGGCAGACTAGGCCTAAGTCAGCCTAACTAGGGGCTGGTACAGGGCAAGCCTGAGCCAGCCCTAACTATAAGCTTTATCAAAGAGGAAAGTCTTAAGTCTAGTCTTAAATGTGGAGACGGTGTCTGCCTCCCGGACCGTAACAGGAAGATGATTCCACAGGAGAGGAGCCTGATAGCTGAAGGCTCTGGCTCCTGATCTGCTTTTGGAGACTTTAGGGACCACGAGTAACCCTGCGTTCTCAGAGCGCAGTGTTCTGGTGGGATAATATGGCACTATGAGCTCTCTAAGATATGACGGAGCTTGACCATTTAGAGCTTTATAAGTTAACAGTACAATAACAACAAGAACAATAACTTCAGTTTTGTCTGAATTTAACATCAGGAAATTGGTGCTCATCCAAGCTTTTATGTCTTTAAGGTAGTTATGGAGTTTAGTTAATTGATTACTTTCTTCTGGCTTCATCGATAAATACAACTGAGTATCATCCGCATAACAATGGAAATTTATAGAGTGATTTCTAATGATGTTACCTAAAGCAAGCATATATAGAGTAAATAGGATTGGTCCGAGCACAGAACCTTGCAGAACTCCAAAACAAACTTTGGTACGTAAGGATGATTCATTACGAACGTCAACAAATTGAAAACGATCAGATAAATAAGATTTAAAGCAGCTCAGTGCAGAACCTTTTAGGCCAATTAAGTGATCCAGTCTCTGCAGTAGAATTTGATGGTCAATTGTGTCAAACGCCGCACTAAGATCTAATAAAACAAGTACAGAGACAAGTCCCTTGTCTGAAGCAATCAGAAGGTCATTTGTAATTTTAACTAGTGCTGTCTCAGTGCTATGATGCACTCTAAATCCTGACTGAAATTCCTCAAATAAATTATTATCATGGAGAAAATCACACAGCTGGTCTGCGACTACTTTCTCAAGGATCTTTGACATAAAGGGAAGATTAGATATTGGTCTATAGTTGGCTAAAACCTCTGGATCCAGGGTGGGCTTTTTTAGTAGAGGTTTAATGACAGCTACCTTAAAAGACTGTGGTACATAGCCTGTTAATAAGGATATATTGATCATATCTAATATATGAGTGTTAACTAAAGGAAAGACCTCTGTAAGCAGCCTAGTTGGGATGGGGTCTAAGAGACACGTTGATGATTTAGATGAAGAAATCACTGCTGTCAATTCTTGAAGAGAAATTGGGGAGAAGCAATCTAAACATATATTAGGTTTTACAGCTGTGTTTGAGGTTAGATATGTACTATCTGAGGACAGGAGGTCATGAATTTTGCCTCTAATAGTTAGAATTTTTTCATTAAAAAAGCTCATAAAATCATTACTGCTAAGGGCTAAAGGAATACAAGGCTCGATAGAGCTTTGACTCTCAGTCAGCCTGGCTACAGTGCTGAAAAGAAACCTGGGGTTGTTCTTATTGTCTTCTATTAATGCTGAGTAATAGTTTGCTCTGGCATTGCGGAGGCCCCTCTTATAGGTTTTGAGACTGTCTGTCCAGATTAAACGAGAGTTTATACCAAGGAGCGAACTTTCTTTGCTTTTTTAACTTCTTTTTAAGAGGAGCTACAGAGTCGAGTGTTGTTCGCAGCGAGCCTACGGCGCTATCGACAAAATGATCAAAGTCGGTACAGGAAACCTCTGTTACTGAGGGACTTGGTATTGAATTTAATGATGGAGTAATCTTTTCCTTAAATTTTGCAACAACACTATCTGATAAACATCTAGTATAGTAACTGTTGCTGAGTGGCGTGTAATCGAGTAAAAAGAAATCAGAAGTAATCAGATAATGATCCGATAGCGAGGGATTCTGTGGAAAGACTTTGAGGTTATCAATTTCAATTCCATACGTCAGAACTAGATCGAGGGTATGGTTAAAACAGTGAGTGGGTTCATGTACACCCTGACTGAAGCCAGTGGAGTCTAATAGTGAGATAAACGCGGTAGCCAGGGAGTCATTATCAACGTCGACATGAATGTTAAAATCGCCGACAATAATGACTTTATCTGATTTAAGAACTAAACTGGATAAAAACGAGATCTGAGATCTGAGAATTCAGATACAAATTCAGAATACGGGCCAGGAGCACGGTACACTATAACAAATAAAAGTGGCTGCGAGGTTTTCCAGGTCGGATGTAAAAGACTAAGAATGAGGCTTTCAAATGAATTATAATCTAGTTTAGGTTTAGGGCTGATTAACAGACTAGAGTTAAAAATGGCTGCAACTCCCCCTCCTCGGCAGCTGCCTCGAGGAATGTGTGTATTATTATGACTGGGAGGAGTGGACTCATTTAGACTAACATATTCATCTGGACACAGCCAGGTTTCAGTGAGACTGAGTAAATCAATATGATTATCTGATATTAATTCGTTTACTAACACTGCTTTAGATGACAGAAACCTGATATTTAACAGTCCGCATTTAATTCTCCTGTTTTGTCTTTCTGTCACAGAAGAGGTTTTAATTTTTATGAGGTTGTTATGCACAACTCCTCTTTGTTTAATTTTAGATTTAAATAATTTAGGTGGTCGGGGGACAGACACCGTTTGTATAAAACTATGAAAACTATGGCTGGGTAACTGAACTAGAAGCTCAGAGAGGCGTTTAGGACTGCGACTCTCTGTCCTGGTCTCAACTCTGGGTTGTCAGGGATTTAAATTACTAATAAAGTTTTAAAGTTTTAAATCCCAGCCGTGACAGAAAATATGGTGTTGAGTTCCCCTTATGTGACACATTACTCCATCTTGTTAAACCATAATCTTCAGCTGTCAGCACTCACACACATTTTCTTCAGTAAATTCAGTTTTAGTTAAACGTTGCCATGTTGATCCTTTTCCTGTTGATAGCTGATAGTTTCTCCAGCAGCTGCTGAGGCTGAAGACTAAAAACTGAATTTCCCTCCCTGCTGGTCTTCCTCTCTGTATGCTAGGATCCATAAAAGACCAGACTCACCTGGACCAGAACCTGAACCTGACCCTGACCCCAGCTGTGTGTCCCCCAAGTCTGACCTGTCACATGAACATGGCATTGATGTTAAAGGACGAAAAGTCTCTGCTGCACAGTAAGCTTACATTAAATGTCAAATGAAGCTGACAGCTTCCCAGTTTAACTGGTCTCCTACTGCTGATATTTAAGTTATCTATAAAGAAAAGTGGGCAGTGGAGGCTGCTGATATTTTGTCCTGTTGGGTGAAAAGGACCATAGAGTCAAACTAAAACTACATGTCAGGTCATCAGTCACTTCCTGGATAAAACATGAAGAGATTCTATGATCTGATATGTGTCCAAACTACAGTCATCACAGTCTGTATGAATACAGGCAATCAGTGAGGGACAGAGGACATTACAGTCCACAGTGACTGACAAACTGAACAGCATCAGGTCGATGTCAACAGAAAATAAAAGTGCATCCCTCTCAAATAAACAACTGAACATGTGTCAGAGAGCTACAGTTCAAGTGATGAAGGTTTTTATTTTAACAGAATTGAGATGTTTGTAAGAACTTGTCAGGTGTGTGAAGATGTAGAGTGAAAGATGGTTTTCAGATTGAGGTGGAAGATGTTCAGTGACTCTGCTGTCCTGACTTCAGCAGGAAGTTCATTCCACCACTGTGGGACCAGAACAGAGAGGAGTCTTGACTGAAATGAGAGACCACAGGGTCCTCTGAGGGACAGGACGGACAAATGTCCAGAGGTAGAGGAGGAATGTAGGGTCTGACCGTGGCTTCTTATTATTAAAGACCAGGTCCCTTCACTTCCATCACGAAATACTGTCTGTCTCCACCCGAGATAACTTTAAGTTTTCAAAAGTCTTCATGCTCCTCTCTGATGTTTACATGTTCTTTTAGTGCAAACTAAACCTTAGTTTGAGGTGTTGTTGCAGGTCAACAGTGTTCAGTCTTAGCAATGTTGTACATGAATCTGTTATTCAAGAATATTATTGGCTGGTTCATAGACATTTGACAATGACAAATAAGACTTATTGCAAAGACATGATTAAATGGCAAATAAAACAAATTTTACTGTCCAATCAAGCCTTTGAGACAGAAATCTTGTATGTTCAGTTAATGTCAGTGTTTCTATCAGTTTCCAGCAGCAGAGAGAAAAGTCCCCTGTACCCAGCTGTGTGTCCATGAAGAGTGATCGGTCTATGGGTCGTCTGATTAACTTCAAAGATGGACGTCCTTCTTCTGACCTGCTGTAAGTAAATAAAACTGTTGAATGAAACAGATGAACTAACTGTTGTGATCCTCAGTCATGAGACACAGAATCAGGTGTCCATCATTTACAGTGTTGTTTACATCTGGTTTTCATTCTGATCAATCATGACAGAACATGTCTTTAACGAAGTGGTCTGTGTGTGTTTTTGTAAATGATATAAGTTGTACAGTCTCCTGGTGCAAACATCATGTGAGCTCACTGTTGATGATTCCTCCACAGAGTGGACCAGGAGAGCTCAGAGGTTCCCAGTGGTCAGTCTGCCCAGCAGCATCAAACACACCTGGACTCCATATTTATGGTCTGTACATGTACAACAACTACTTTGACATCTATTCTCTTCACAATCATCTCCATGCTGCACTTTTTACACCAGTGGATTGTCAGTGTGTCCAACATGGATCTGATGTTTGAGTGTGTCATTCATATAATATTCTGTTCCAGCTGCTGGAGGAGAACATCCTCACTTTTGTGAAGAACGAGCTGAAGAAAATCCAGAAGGTTCTGAGTTCAGATTACCCAGAATGCCTAGAGAGTCAGAGGGAGGATGAGGAGGTGTTGGATGGTGAGGATGAAGAGCAGAGGAGGAGCAGCAGAGAGGCATTTCTGAAGATCACACTGAACTTCCTGAGGAGAATGAAGCAGGAGGAGCTGGCTGACTGTCTGCAGAGCAGTAAGAGGATTTCTATAAAGATTTAACATGATGGATAAATGGGACGTTTACTAATGTCTCAAGAGACGGACCAAAATATATTCATATACTCATTCTTTGAGGAAATGACATGTTGAAATATTTTCTTTGTCTTACTGATCTTCTTTGTTGTGTTCATTCAGGAAGTCGTTCTGGAGTCTGTCAGCGTAAACTGAAATCTAACCTGCAGAAGAAGTTCCAGTGTGTGTTTGAGGGGATCGCTAAAGCAGGAAACCCAACCCTTCTGAATCAGATCTACACAGAGCTCTACATCACAGAGGGAGGGACTGCAGAGGTCAATGATGAACATGAGGTCAGACAGATTGAAACAGCATCCAGGAAACCAGACAGACCAGAAACAACCATCAGACAAGAAGACATCTTTAAAGCCTCACCTGGAAGAGATGAACCAATCAGAACAGTGATGACAGAGGGAGTGGCTGGCATTGGGAAAACAGTCTTAACACAGAAGTTCACTCTGGACTGGGCTGAAGACAAAGCCAACCAGGACATACAGTTCACATTTCCATTCACTTTCAGAGAGCTGAATGTGCTGAAAGAGAAAAAGTACAGCTTGGTGGAACTTGTTCATCACTTCTTTACTGAAACCAAAGAAGCAGGAATCTGCAGGTTTGAAGAGTTCCAGGTTGTGTTCATCTTTGACGGTCTGGATGAGTGTCGACTTCCTCTGGACTTCCACAACAATGAGATCCTAACTGATGTTACAGAGTCCACCTCAGTGGATGTGCTGCTGACAAACCTCATCAGGGGGAAACTGCTTCCCTCTGCTCGCCTCTGGATAACCACACGACCTGCAGCAGCCAATCAGATCCCTCCTGACTGTGTTGACATGGTGACAGCGGTCAGAGGGTTCACTGACCCACAGAAGGAGGAGTACTTCAGGAAGAGATTCAGAGATGAGGAGCAGGCCAGCAGAATCATCTCCCACATCAAGACATCACGGAGCCTCCACATCATGTGCCACATCCCAGTCTTCTGCTGGATCACTGCTACAGTTCTGGAGGATGTGATGAAGACCAGAGAGGAAGGAGAGCTGCCCAAGACCCTGACTGACATGTACATCCACTTCCTGGTGGTTCAGACCAAAGTGAAGAACATCAAGTATGATGGAGGAGCTGAGACAGATCATCACTGGAGTCCAGAGAGCAGGAAGATGATTGAGTCTCTGGGAAAACTGGCTTTTGATCAGCTGCAGAAAGGCAACCTGATCTTCTATGAATCAGACCTGACAGAGTGTGGCATCGATATCAGAGCAGCCTCAGTGTACTCAGGAGTGTTCACACAGATCTTTAAAGAGGAGAGAGGACTGTACCAGGACAAGGTCTTCTGCTTCGTCCATCTGAGTGTTCAGGAGTTTCTGGCTGCTCTTCATGTCCATCTGACCTTCATCAACTCTGGAGTCAATCTGATGGAAGAACAACAAACAACATCCTGGTGGTCTGAAGTATTCAGAGACAAACAGAATCTGAAGTATCTCCACCAGAGTGCTGTGGACAAGGCCTTACAGAGTCCACATGGACACCTGGACTTGTTCCTCTGCTTCCTCCTGGGTCTCTCACTGCAGACCAATCAGACGATCCTACGAGGTCTGCTGAGACAGACAGGAAGCAGCTCACAGACCAATCAGGAAACAGTCCAGTACATCAAGAAGAAGATCAACCAGGATCTGTCTGCAGAGAGAAGCATCAATCTGTTCCACTGTCTGAATGAACTGAATGATCGTTCTCTAGTGAAGGAGATCCAACAGTCCCTGAGTTCAGGACGTCTCTCCACAGATAAACCGTCTCCTGCTCAGTGGTCAGCTCTGGTCTTCATCTTACTTTCATCAGAAGAAGATCTGGACGTGTTTGACCTGAAGAAATACTCTGCTTCAGAGGAGGCTCTTCTGAGGCTGCTGCCAGTGGTCAAAGCCTCCAACAAAGCTCTGTAAGTACAGAGACAGTTGGATTCATATATCATAACTTAAATGCTCATTTGTCTTTTCAACTTACTGTCTTTTTATTTCTTTAATTTATCGTCTCTTCAGACTGAGTGGCTGTAACCTCTCAGAGAGAAGCTGTGAAGCTCTGTCCTTAGTTCTCAGCTCCCAGTCCTCCAGTCTGAGACACCTGGACCTGAGTAACAACCACCTGAAGGATTCAGCAGTGAAGCTTCTGTCTGATGGACTGAAGAGTTCACACTGTACACTGGAAACTCTCAGGTCAGATCAAGCTGCAGACCATCTGAAATGATTTTACATATTTCTCTAAACTCCATACAGTTTAAACATTCTCTCTCATGTCAGCATTTCTGAATCTGACAAATGTTCAATCAGGATTTGAAACTTCACAGTTCAGAAACTCTTTTCTGGTTCAGTTTCACCTACTGAACAACATACAGATATGAACTCTGGCTGATATAGAAAAGACCATTATGCTTTCAGATCATGTTATTTGGATTGACTCCTTATTTATGAGTTAATCATAAATAACTGTGAGGATTTTAATCTCAGAAGAGATTATAATGTAGATCACCAAATTTAGTGGGTCCTCACTTGTTACCATCTGGATGACGTTGATATTTCAGTTTTACTGAACAAATTTAAAGTGTTCTTCTTGACTGTTATAATGCAGGTCTGTTAGTTTCCTGTTAGCTGAAGTACTAACTGAGATCTTTGTTCCTTTAGATTTGACTTTAGTCCAGACTCATTAATCAAAGAGGATTACATTTGAACACAGATATTTTCCTTCTTGTTGATTGTTCTCACTGTAGGCTGAGTGTCTGTGACCTCTCAGAGAGAAGCTGTGAAGCTCTGTCCTCAGTTCTCAGCTCCCAGTCCTCCAGCCTGAGACACCTGGACCTGAGTAACAACCACCTGAAGGATTCAGGAGTGAAGCTTCTGTCTGATGGACTGAAGAGTTCACACTGTACACTGGAAACTCTCAGGTCAGGATTCATCAACATGTTCAACTGATGGCCACTTAAATCCTGATTTACATTAGTTGATAAACTCATAACCATCACAGGATTGTCTCTGCTGATATGATTTCAAACCAGTTGTGTTTTGTGTTTCAGTCTCTTTCCATCAACATGTTTTATCTTGTTTTTTTCTCTGTTGTTGGAACTTGAAATATCAGAGAGGAATCAGTGATGTTGTCAGATAGTTGGTGGACATTAGTGGGTGTTTGGTTGGGACTAGAAAAAAGTCAGTAATAATGTTGATGTAACCCCACAGTAGGCGACAGTATGGCAGTACTGTGGTACCCACCCTCACATTATGTGACGTGTGTTTTGTGTGTTTGCAGTCTGTCAGGCTGTCTAATCACAGAGGAAGGCTGTGTTTCTCTGGCCTCAGCTCTGAGCTCCAACCCCTCCCATCTGAGAGAGCTGGACCTGAGCTACAATCATCCAGGAGACTCAGGGGTGAAGCTGCTGTCGGCTGGACTGAAGGATCCACACTGGAGACTGGACACTCTCAGGTATGAAGAGGCCTGCTGCAGCCACACACACTCAGTCTGATAGAGGAGGTAGAGCTGGAAACTTTGTCTCTGTCACACTGTCAGCCTGGCTCATATGACCCTGACACACCAAGCTGACCTCAAACAACCACAGCTGATAAACACTGACTCATCAAACTGTTTGTGTCCCACATCAGACCATCAATACAGACACAAGTAGTCAGGGAACAGTAGCCAGGATGGGCCAAAACAGGGAGGGAAGGTGATGAAATGTCGAGAAATGATGAAATGACGAGTTTATGCTCTGAGTTTCAGTTTAAAATCATCTAAAAAGGACCTTTCACTGCTCCTTTTGAGTAGCGTCACTCTATAATCACTGTGAATTCAAATAAACACAAGAAGTTTGTGCTCTAGAGAAAGGATCAGCACTCAGTGAATAACCTCCTAAGCCCTATGATAAGCTATTATGGCAAGGTTTAACCCTATGGGCTCTAGGCGTTTTTGGGGTATTTTTACTGCTTTTACTTTTAAGCTCATATCACAGTCATTATAAAGGCTGCATACACATGCTATATCTTGTATTTTTCAGGACAATCTGGGCTAACCAGATTTGCCATCATTTCATGTCCTTCTATGTGCCTATAGTTTATATTGATTTTATATCAATGAAAAAAACAAATCCGTGTCACTAAATTCTTACATTTTTACATGTATCTCACCATAGCAAGTTGGAAGAAGACATATTCTACCATATAAAGAAATTCCATTGACTCATTCACAAGTCAAAAATGTGTTCTATCTGAAAGAAACATGCAATATTTACATCTGAGATCATAGAAAAATAGTCAACCAAGTGCAATGATGTCCTCCAATATTATATTTGTTTTTCAGTTTCAGTTATATATTGGGGGAACATTTTGGGCATTGGTGGGGGGGGGGGGCACATGTCCCCCTCAATGTATATGGTGACTACGGCCCTGTCAGCATGCATAATTAGGCTGCAGCTGTCTGGGTGCGCAAAGCTGAAGCACGCTGGTCTTGTCATACAAAGTTTGATGGAGTGTCAACTGGACAATATGGAGATATTTGCATCTTGAAAGCCGGACTACAAATGTAGATAGACAGGGAGAAACACACGCAAGCCTAAGACGTGGTAAGATATGATATTCCTCACTATATGAAGTGACTGATAACAAGATCTGTATAATGGATTGTAAAGAAATTCCTCAAGTTTTTATTTTGTAGACAATCAATCTGTACTTAGACTGTGACGGGATGACAGCACAATGATGTGTGGTATCACTGGAAAGCTCTGCTCCTGCGCTTTCATGTGATATGCGTGGCATGTGTGTGTGAGCCTGCGATTCTCCTCCATACTCCACAGGTCCCTCCAACTAAGATTCCTCTTCTCTACACTTTCCCAATTCAACCACTGTCCCTGTTTAGCCTGGGCCACTACCTTTGCACCCCTTACTATCTCCTCCTGTCTACGTATCTGTTCCACAACCAGCTTTCTTTTATCTTTGAGACCTGCTTTATTCCATACCAGTTTGCCTGAGCCAAGCCCCAGGCCTCCCCGGCCAAACTGAACATTACCTACAATCTCTGCATGTCTAAGAGCTGCCTCTGCCTCCTGAACTGCTGATCTTGGGTTCCACTTCCTCCCCTTGGTTGGATTTGGAACCACACTCCTAACTATCACGTCCTTACTCCCAGATAACAACAGCTCTGTCCTGACCTTGGTACATTTAAATCCCTCTGTTAAACTAGATACTGGCAGCTGAAGTATCCTTTTTCCATACAATGCAACACTACTTAGGCACCTAGGACCACCCACCCACTTCCTAATGTAGGAGCTAACTGACCTTTCAAATCTCTCCACAACGGATATTGGAATTTCATAAATTGACAGTGGCCACATTAACCTAGGATATAGCCCAAATTGCAAACACCACAACTTCAACATTCCTGGAAGTTCTGATTTATCTATTCTATCCAATCCTTCTGCCACATCTAGTCTAAATTTCACCACCTGTTCCTTATCATTTAACTCTACATTGTACCACCTACTTAAACTCTTTACTGACTTTTCCCTAATTGTTGGGATTTCCTCATCCTCTATGACAAACTTCCTATCACTCAACTTCACTTGATCTTCATGCTGACCCACTTGAGGTTCTTATTTACCTTCTCTAGTAGCTTCTTTGTACATGGCATTGTTGTGGTCACCAGTGTCATGTCATCCATGTAAGCCCTAACTGGTGGAAGATGCAACCCGTTCTGCCGTCTCTCCCCACCTACCACCCACTTAGAAGCCCTGATGATTACTTCCATTGCCATAGTAAATGCTAATGGAGAAATTGTACACCCTGCCATGATGCCTATTTCTAGCCTCTGCCAACCTGTTGTGAAACCTGCTGTACTTAGACACAACCTAATATCCTCAAAATATTCTTTCACTAAGTTAACAACTACCTGTGGCACTCTGAAGTAGTCAAACGCACTCCAAATGAGGCTGTGCGGTACTGAACCAAACACATTTGCAAGATCTAAAAATATTACATGCAGGTCCCTTTTCTTAATCTTCGCTGCCTGAATCTGGTGCCAGATCATGCTAGTATGCTCTAAACACCCTGAAAAACCTGGTTTTCCTGCCTTCTGCACCATGGTATCTATTAAGCTATTCCTTTCTAAGTAGCTAGCTAATCTCTGCGCAACTACACTAAAGAAAATCTTCCCCTCCACATTCAAGAGAGAAATCATCCGGAACTGGCTAAGGTCCACAGACTCCTTCTCCTTAGGAATGAGGACACCCCCTGCCCTACGCCATGCTCTTGGTATAATTTGTTTTTCCCAAACTATTCTTAGCTGTTTCCACAAAAATTTAAGGATATCAGGTGCACTTTTATAAGGCTGGTAGGGGACTCCATTAGGCCCTGGGGCTGAAGAAGCCTTTGCACGCCTGACCACCTCGTGAACTTCCTTCCACCTCGGTGGCCTGACATCCATCTCATGCTCTATCCCTCCTAATGGAGGAATATCGGGTGGGAAACCTACTATCCTATTTTTCTCTAAATCTGAATATGTGTTTCTCAAATATTCTTCAACCTCTACCCTTTCTGCTTTGAGCTGCCCTCCCTTTTCCTGGCTGAACAATCCTTTAACAAACTTAAAAGGGTCCCTGAAAAAAAACTGTCCTTACATGTTCCTTCTTCCTCCTCTTTTTCCTAAGATGCTCTGCCCTTCTAAGAACTGCTAGCCTGCTTCTCAACTCCTCTTGCAACACCTTAATTCCCTCCCTTTCTTCTTCTGTAGCCTTTTTCCACTGCTTTCTTAACTGTCTCCTTTCCTTGACTAACTTCTCTATTTCTCTTTGCCGCCTAGACTTACCTGACTGTACCCTCTCACTCCTCTTTCTCTCATGCACCCCAAACCTCTCTACACCATATTAGTAAATTATATCTCCCATCTTTTCTAACCTTTCTATTGCATTTCATCTAAGCCTGTTTAAGATTACTGACAAATCTCTATTAATTATCTCCCATTCTTTGCTGTCATTTGCCCTAGGCCATCTAACTCTAACCTTTTGCTCCATGGTTCTCTCTCTGACTGGCATACTGACCTCAGGTCACCTGCATCCTCTCTTGCTACCCCCTCCTCCTCCTCCTCCTCCTCCTCAGTGGCAGCGTTACTGATATCCTGCGAACTGTGGTTTTCTACCTGCCGCTGGACGTCATCCGACTGACTCGACTGACTTCTTAGGAAGTACTGATCAATGCGGCTACTCTGCCCTTTCTTTGCCACACACTTCTTCTTTCCCTGATGAGTTCTGAGGCCTTTCACTGATGTTACTTTCTACCAGCCACAAGGACAAACCTGAAGCATCTTGTTCTCAACTGTGCAACATTTATCCTCTACAGATGCGCTCGTCTTGCCCTGAGTGCTGCTAATTCTAGCCCTGGTGGATAGGTCCGTGCCCCTATCCTTCACTGAGTCACAGATCCAAGTCATAGTCATGTCCGTTCCAATGTCTGTTACCGTGTAATCCACCTGTGAGTCATCTTCCACCCCTGCTCTCACTGACTCTTGGGGTATTTTCCCTATGTTGGCTGTAGCTAATTTTGGTTGTAGTAAGGCTGTGAATATATGAGTGATGCAGATTGTTAGCTGAGGGAAAAAGTTTTAATGCACTTTATCCAACTGGTTGAGCCATAACTTTACAGACATGTCCCTGCACAAAGCTTTATGATTACAGTAGTGTTTACTGTCTCTATCAGGACACTTTATTTTAACACAGGAACCTAGAGTCCATCAGTGATGCTGAAAATCTGAGTAACGTTGTTTTATTTTATCTGTAAGGTTGTTGTTGCTCTTACTGAACTACTGAATATATTTGTGTCCTCTGGTCCTTCTGTCCACGCTGGCTCTAAGAAAAGCTCCTATAAAATCACAGGTAGCAAACAGGTGACTATATTATTAATCAGGATGATGTTTACTGTCATATGACGTGACATAATTCCTTCAAACTATCATAACGTTACCACTGTGGATTAGGTTTTATGTTTGCTCCTGATTGGCTCAAGTCTGTTTTACACTGCTGGTATATTACAGCTGATAGAACACTGATTAGAACATTAATTAGTCCCTTGGTATTTATCACAGATAATATTCAATCAGTCAAATTCATTTCATTTTAATTTGCCCCCAAACTTTAGTGATGTCCGTGTCTCCTTCATTAAGGGACAGTAAATGCAGTTCTTCAGTAAAAGCTTTAAATCTGCTGCATCAAGTTTAAAGTTTCAGAGCTGTAGAAAGAGCAGCTGTCACGTCAGAAATAAACAGAGAGGTTACATAGATATATTCACATGAGTTCACACAGTTATTCATATTAATGCAAACACTCCTCTGGCTGTAACTGAAGCCTCAGTGTGGCTTTTTACTGTTTTACTTTTCAAGATTCTTCAAAGGTGGAAGTAGGCGGCACATGATGGATCAGTTCTGAGAGTCAGTTGATGCCCTGAACGCATCATTTGACTTGTTTTATGTGAACATGCAGAGCCTGAAGAAGAAAGCCTGAGTTAACAGACATTTGACAACCACCTTCATGGTGTCTCTTATCTCTGACTGAGACTTTAGGGTTTGTTGAGTCAGCTCAGACAAAGAGAGACTGGTTCTGTTGAACTGGCTTCGTGGTGCAGCTCTCTGGTTTGTGGGCTCATATCAAATAATACTGCAGGATGTGTTGATGCTCATCATCTGCCACCAGTGTGTGTTGCCCTTAAAGGGAAATTTCGGTTTATTTCAACCTGTCTCCTATCGTCCTAAATTTGTTTCAAGTGACTAGTGACATAAAAATAATAGTTAGCATGTTAGCCGTTAGCCTAGATACAGCCAGGGTGCATAGTAGCGTCAGACCTGTTAAAACGCAAGTGAACGGGCAACCTTCAAGTGTAAAGTTAGTCCACTAAACAAGCTTTTTTTCCACAAAGACCGCCTCATATTGTTAGGATAAATGTCAGAGAACATATAGAAAACCACATGTAAACGTGTTGTCTTACCTTATCTAGAGCTGCCATGTTTGTTTACCATTTAGCTCTGCTTTCCAAAGCGCGGCCGAAATCTGGCGAGCTCTAGATAAAGCCCAGCTGGATACTATTCCAGGTGGAGGTGTCTCGTCCTCGGTCACATCCAGACCTTGAAAGTAAGGCTGCAACCGGTCCCATTCCTTGCAACAGAGGCATTCCTCTTCTTTGGGCACTGGGGCACAGCATTCACAGGTACACCACCAATCTCCAGAGCTACGCAGCCTTGCAGCAGCCATTCCTCCTCTCTCGTCCTCTACCTGTTGCGTCTCTCTCGTCCTCTACCTGTTGCCTCTCTCTCTCTCTCTCTCTCTCTCTCTCTCTCTCTCTCTCTCTCTCTCTCTCTCTCTCTCTCTCTCTCTCTCTCTCTCTCTCTCTCTCTCTCTCTCTCTCTCTCTCTCTCTCTCTCTCTCTCTCTCTCTCTCTCTCTCTCTCTCTCTCTCTCTCTCTCTCTCTCTCTCTCTCTCTCTCTCTCTCTCTCTCTCTCTCTCTCTCTCTCTCTCTCACACGAAGCTCTTCGTCAGTGTATTCTCCTCTGACCCCCCTCCTCCTTTCAGGGTGGAGCCTGCTGGAGTCCGATGGTTGACACCAGGTCTGAGAAAGTGTAAGTGTGTTTTTCATTTGATCTTCAAACTGTGACATCACTCATTCAAATCTCTGATGTCATCATCAGAGTGATGACAGATGAATAACTGCAGCTGTATTGTGTCTTCTTCTCTCCATCAGATTCCTGTGAACTCACAATCGACACAAACACAGTGAACAGACGCCTCAAACTGTCTGACAACAACAGGAAAGTGACACATGTGGAGGAGGATCAGTCATATCCTGATCATCCAGACAGGTTTGACCACTGGCCTCAGCTGCTGTGTAGAACTGGTCTGACTGGTCGCTGTTACTGGGAGGTCGAGTGGAGAGGATGGCTTTATATATCAGTGAGTTACAGAGGAATCAGGAGGAGAGGAGACAGAATTGACTGTTTGTTTGGATGGAATAATCAGTCCTGGAGTCTGAGCTGCTCTGATGGTGGATTTTACTCTGTGTGGTACAATAACAGAGAAACATTCATCTCCTCCTCCTCCTCCTCCTCCTCCTGTGGTAGAGTAGCAGTATATGTGGACTGTCCTGCTGGCACTCTGTCCTTCTTCAGAGTCTCCTCTGACACACTGATCCACCTCCACACAATCAACACTACATTCACTGAACCTCAGTGTCTCTGTGTTCTCTGTAGGAGGGAGAGTCTCCTCCTGTTAGAGAAACTGTCTCACTGCTGAACAGATAGCTCAGTCTGTACAGGATCACACACAGCTGTTGGTAGTTCAGAGAATGTGTGTAGGATGTGAGTTTGTCCTGAGGGTGGCGCTAAAGAAAACACTCTGGACTCCACAGATGATTCGTTTTCTGCTCGACTGTTTTTATTGATGATTTTTGTGTCAACTTCTAATTTCTCTTCATTCTCCCTCCAAAGTTTTCCTCCAGTGGTCAGAGTGAGTAACTGCAGCTCTCTCCATACAACACTGTTCATATTCATACACACAACTGCATACTAGCATTTCCTGTGAATCCTTTCAGAATAAAGTGTTTGACTTCCTGTCTGTATTCCAATGAGTCATTTACTCTTCTACATTTATCACATACTTGGTCTACACTGCAGTATTTCCATGTTGTGATATTTGATACTTTTACCGCACTACATCTCAGAGGAACATGTTGTACTTTTACTGCACGACACCTCAGAGGTACATGTGGTACTTTTATTGCACTACATCTCAGAGGTACATGTACTTTTACTGCACTACATCTCAGAGGTACATGTGGTACTTTTACTGCACTACATCTCAGAGGTACATGTGGTACTTTTACTGCACTACATCTCAGAGGTACATGTTGTACTTTTACTGCAATACATCTCAGAGGTACATGCGGTACTTTTACTGCACTACATCTCAGAGGTACATGCGGTACTTTTACTGCACTACATCTCAAAGGAACATGTTGTACTTTTACTGCACTATATCTCAGAGGTATATGTGGTACTTTTACTGCACTACATCTCAGAGGTACATGCGGTACTTTTACTGCACTACATCTCAGAGGAACATGTGGTACTTTTACTGCACTACATCTCTGCACAAGGTGAGGGATCTTATTGTTGTTGGCTAATTTAACTCACCTCTGCTTTAGTCTCTTTCAGCCTTTCATGTGAATCTGTTCATATGTTTTAGTCCAAGATTGGAGTTGCTGAAAGTTTTGTGTATTACTGTCTTAAATTACTATCTATATATTCTTGTAGCACCCTCTGTTTTCAATTTATTCATGTAGCCATATATAAGTTAATATATCTAGTGGTCTCTGTGAGGTTGTACTGTGTACTAATTGATGGATTACTGAAAGGGCCAACTGGGCACAGACCCAGGGGCCCAAGGTTTCAAGAGGCCCCTGACTTTCTCCTTGAACTGCAAAGATTTTTTTTCATTTCGAATTTTTTTTGTCAAAACTAACATTTATTTCTCAATATCAAACATGATAGAACAACATCTAACACTATAACATAATATCAAAAGTTATATAATTGACGATGCAGCAGTTCTTTTTATTGCACAAAATAAACCCACTCCTACTACCTCCTGTTCCTCCTCTTTCCCCCTGGGAAAAATGTGTGTGGGGGAGTGTAACGTTAAAGTTAGAGAATACGAGGAACCGAGCTGATAATGATAACTAAGGCAAGTTAAAATGCTGAGCTAACGTTAGAGAGACCAGAACAAAGCCCAATCATCTTAAACACTAAGCTTATTAATTACCTGGAATCGATGAAGCTGATGCCCCCCTTTAAATCACCATCGTCATCATCGAACGTTAATCCCACTTTTTCTGCCCCGATGCTGGCTGCAGGTGACGACGAGCCGCTAGCTCGCTAGCTATCAAATACTGTGCAGTCGTCAGCCTTTAAAAACACCTTGTGCTTGACTAGGTGTTTCCTCGGGTTTGAGCAAATTCTGTAGCTGGCCTTGCATTTTGCTTCGCAAATATTGCAGCAAGCGTAGTCTGCATCAATCTTTGAGAAATGGAGCCACACCTTCGACCTCTTTCTCTCAGCCATGCTGCATTGTTGATAGCTGCTACTGGTGTGATCACGGTCTCGTGCATACAATGCTGCATTCGCGGTAGGCAGCGAAAATGTCACTCCTCCACTCTCAAAGTCCCGAGGATGCTTTCAGGTACCAAAATGTGGCACTGTTTGATTTTACGTGAATCGATACTCTGGATTACCAGCCGAATTCGGTCATTACCAATAAAAGTACCAAATTCCAGTACCCATCCCTAATTGTTTCCAAAAGAAAATACTACCAACCACGAATATAGGCAGCAGAGATTACCAGTATCCTGGTATGTAAACCTCTTTTAGATTTGCACAGAATGTAGAATACATCTTTAATGCTCAGTACAGTATTGGAGGTCCAACGAGTTGTTTTCAATGTTTTTATAGCCTCATGGAAAGGACAAGCAGGTTTCAGACCTGCGACAGTTGATTTGTTGAAAGATGAGAAATCTATTGAAAAAAGGTTTGTTTTATGATAGATTGCATTTTTTATTTAGGTGTATTAGAGGTACCCAAGCTTTTTGGCAGGGAGCACAGCGTGACCTATTAGCTTGTGTAAGCTTAGAGTCACGACGTGGTTGTGTTTATTTTCTTCAGTTTTGTGTAGGACAAGTCTTCTCCTGAGCATTTTAAAGCAGGAAGGTAGAATACAGACAGCTGAAGATTTAGAATGGGAGGAGAGGTATGAACTGTTGGGCCATTTTACTGTCACTGTGGCAAGGATGATTGATTTTAAATGACATTGTCTTTTACAGAAATACTCATGTCTCCCTCACAGGAAAAGATCAATATGTGACATGAGTCTTTCAAGGACATTGTGACATCTGTGCAGCAACATTCTAAAGATGATTCCAAAACATGTAAAACAAGAAACATTGTTCTTGGTTTAATTATCCCAAGCCAGCATCCACTCACACATTTATATATATCGCAGCTGTAATGAAGAGTGTACTCAACTCAACTCATTCTTGGAACCCATCGGCTGTATTCGGCGCCTGACTTCCATCAGACGGCGATACAGCCTCTGGAGGCAGACCCCCGATTTTTTGGCAATCCGGTTTGGAGGAGACGAATTTCCGTTTCCAAATTCTGTTTTCTGCCCCCCACTGCAGCAGCCTCAAACGTGATTGGTCAATACGCGGACTACAAACAACCTACAACCTGAAACCGGGGCTCTTCCACTCTTCTTCCAGTGGCAATATCTCCGGGGTTTGCCTACAGACTCTACATTCAGTGAATTCAGCAAGTCTGTATATAGAGACTAAACTCAACTTTATTCATAGAGCACAGCCGAAACAAAGTGCTGTACAGAAACATAGTAACGTAAGACATAAAAAAAATTTAAAACACTAAAACAATACAATAAAATAAAGCAAAATGCAATGATTTGTGTAAGGAAAACAGATTGCGAACAGTCTTAAAATTGATTGAGTGAATTAACATGCAGATTGTGCAGCAGCTTGAACCAGGTGTGTACAGTTTACACTGGTTAAATTTTGCTAATTAACTTTTTTTGTCTGTATGTCTTACTCTAAAAGATTACTTTACCCACAAAATGACCATTTGTTTATTAATTACTCATGCTGCGATCCTTGAATGTGTGAAGAAAGTTTTCAAAAGAGACAAGGAAGCTTTGTCTATGACTCTGCTGTGGGAGTTCTGTTTGCTGAGAAATGTTTTGTTAAACTTGCTCTGGTTCACTGTGATGCCTTCAACAAGCGTATGTTTTATTAATTGGTTAGTTGTAAGTTGATGTCTGTCATTATTATTATCATTATTATTATTATTATTATTATTATTATTATTATTATTATTATTATTATTATTATTATTATTATTATTATTATCATCATCATCATCATCATCATTTAATCATAGAAACAAACCAGATGTTACACAGAAAGAGCATCTTAACAAGATTCCTTATTGGGTTCCTCATACACATTTTAATTAGTTTATATATTTATCTATCTATTTTATCCAGTTATAACTCATGTATATCCATCCAAAACTGTGTTTAATTGGCTTTTTTGTTAGATTTGATACTGATCCTAAACTTAACAACATAATATTTGTTTTCTTTATATAATGTTAGGTTTATTTTTGTGTTTTAGTGGAAGGTGGGCTTGTTTTTAGGGTGTGATTCAGAGCAGCTATTAGGCACCAGTTGTTGACTGATTGGCAATATGGATTAAATATTATATCACGGTTTTGCAAAACTGTGCTGTAAATGCCTTGCTTTGGCTAACTCACTGCATGAAGGCATGGTAGCTTTATTTAAATAGCGTGCACATCCCAAACAAGGAGGCAAATCACAGTCCTTTAAAATGGCAAGGCAAGCTCCTTAGCCCCCGGCTCCAAACAGTTCAGTTCTCTTTTGGTGTGAGGGGAAGAGAAGTAGCTTACTTCAGCCGATGACGACGAGGAGGAAGCTCCGTGGCCCGAAGAGCCGGCTGCACGTGCGGAGGTGCCGACGGGGAGAGAGCAGAGGAGTGGTCGGAGGCAGGTGGGGGGGGGGTCGTAGCCAGATGAGCAGTCCGAAGGCAGAGGCACCGATGGGGAGCAGGCAGGAGGATAGACGAGGCCAGGCGAAGGAGTCGTTACCAGCCGAGCAGTCAGATACCAGAAACGCTGAGGCAGAGCACGAGGTCAGGGACAGACGGCAAGTGAGTTTACCGGGAGGCAGACGAGGAGAGCAGGTTGGGAACAGTCAGATGACGCTGAAGAACAATCTGGCAACAAGTGAGAGTGCTGGAGAGGGTTATATGCAGGGCTGATTATGATGAGCTGCAGCTGTGTAGGCAGGTGAGCAGAGTTGGGCTGATAAGGTGGGCGTGGTTGGCAGGTAGAGTGGAGCAGAGGGAGGGAGAGTGGAAAATCACTGCAGCAGAGTGACAGGAGGGGAATGAGAGACAGGGACTGTGACACTATTAGGCACCAGCTGTTGACTGATTGGCAATATGGATTAAATATTATATCACAGTTTTGCAAGACTGTACTGTAAATGTCTTGCTTTGGCTAACTCACTGCATGAAAGCATGGTAGCTTTATTTAAATAGTGTGCACATCCCAAACAAGGAGGCAAATCACAGTCCTTTAAAAAGGCAACAAAACATCAGAATAACACATAAAACAATAAGTTATAAAGAAAGAGAACAAAATCATTTGAGATAATATCCAATTTGAATTAGATGAAATTAATTACAATTGAGATGGATTTACCAGAAACACAGTTACAGTGCTGTAATAAGTTGCCTCAAATTCAACAAAGGAAATATAAGTGCAGCAGAGACACAGATCAATTGAAGGCACAGGAGAACAGCTGACTTTTTAGACTTCATATGTGAAAGAGGTTATGAATGTAGCCCAGTGGAAAATACAATGTCCCTTTGGGTGTCCCTAAAATGAGAGAAGATCTTGAGGCAAATACTGCAAGAGGAAAACAGGAAGTGAAGAACTTTCCTCCTTGTGACCCACCTGTTGTCCTCTGGGGCATTTTGCTATTCCTCCAGGAGGTAAATATGTTTGAAATGTTATCTCTGTGCAAAACAATCAAAAGATGTGCATCAATATGATTGAACAGAAGTACCAAATGTATTATGTGCTGCAGATGGTGATTTAGGCCGTCCAGTGTTTACAGATTGTTTCCATATGCAGCAGAGTAATTCATGAGGACTGCAGTGTTCCTACTTCCTCAGAGGATTGAAAGTTCATTTTACAGACATCTATTTTGTTATCGTTCATGCTTGAGAATGTTCATTGTGTGAACAGTACCCGATAATGATGTTTATTTTCATCATGTAGTGCTGTATGAGGTTGATGACTGCTGCCACTGCCATTACCACATGTGTACCTGAGTTAGTGCAGAAAGACAGAATGGAGTGAGTACATTGAGATATACTGCATCACTTCACTTGATGTGAATTCAGAGTGTTTCTTATTTTATTGAAGTTGACTGTGTGTGTTTTTATTTGGTTTTATTTTATTTTGAACAAACAGAAGAGCTGCTGCCACAATTGTTTATGAACTTAACTGAACTGGACAGATTTATTGAAGTAGTTACAGTTGAGGTACTTTAAGATAAGATCTAAGGGTTCCACTGGGTTTATATTTTTCCACAAAAAGGATGGAAATACTTTTAACTTTTAGTGTCACACAGGACACCAGCAGTGGTCTCCTGAGTGAAAGTCCTGTGTTTGTGTAACATTTTGTAAATGAGGGAGAAAACTTCCCAACATGGACACTGGTGTGTGAGCTGCTTTCATTTCTCCACACTGTCACACTCTGAAACATGTACACATGTATTATGGCTCTTCAGGATCATATATTATCATACTGACACTGTTGGTGTTAAACACAAGAAGTCCTGAGGGGCATTCAACAAGTATTAAGAAGTAGAAGTCCTCATTTGTTGATGAAACCCTCGTCGTGTGTGATGTCTTTGTGAAGAAACATGAAGCTCTGCTGACATCTTGTGGCAGCAGCTATTATTCATGTGTTTTGATGTTGCAAATGTCCCGTCAGCATTGTTCTTCTTTGCTTTCAGTTGTTCTTATGCCAGTTAACTTTGTCTCCACAAAGGTAGTTATCTGGTATCAGATGCTGCAGTTTGAGTACCATTATACAGACAAAGCTTTGTTCCTTTTCAGAGTATTAACTCTTTCATACTGTTCATGTAACATCTGAGCAGTTTTGACATTTGACAGCAGTAACAACATCCTAAATGCCATTCTTTTAGCCTGACATTTGATTACTTTTCCTGAGGTGACCCAAAATGTACAAAATAAAAGTATTTAAAAATCTTATTTACTTACTTACTTTTGTGCAGGTGCAACAATTTTTTGAATTTTGAGGTTGTTCTGGGTCAAATTTAACTTTCATCTATTGAAATTAATTACACATGACATGTCTGTATATATATTTTATAAGACAGTAGCAACAGAGTTAAAGGGAAACCTTTATAATGTTGCCCAGTATCAAGGTTAATTTCCGAGGTTCTCACAGAGACGGGTACCTGTTGGTCACCAAAGTGTTGTGGGAAAATCTCAAAACAGTGAAAGAGTAAAACTGGTCATCAGGTGTCTTGACATGATACGCACCAGGTGGCGACAGTTGTTGATATAGTAGGCAACAACCCACCTCATCAAATACCACCACTTTGTAAGTGGATGCCGCCACACAGAGGCACCCTTCACAGCGGTATGACACACACCAGCCAGCAGCAGTTTGTAACACCACTGTTAATTACTGTCATATAAAGAATGTGAAAGTCCATATAGTGTGGGTGGGGAGGGTGATGGATGGGTCAAACAACCTCCAGACTTTCACCCGGGAACACACTGTTTCCGCGTGAAACCAAAAGTCAATGAAGTTATTTGAATAACAACATAGTGTGCTAGAAATGAACACACCTTGTTCTTTTTGCTCCCCTCCAGAACCCTCTCATCAAGACACCCTTCAGCAAAATGTACCAGCATGTGTACACGTACAGGGACATATACCACAAGACATCTGACCTTCCTGACTGTCTTCCCACTGTGGACCATGTGATATTCTGTCAAGTTTATGTTCATGTCTTTGTGTCCACTTCCTGTTTTATTTTGAAATGTGTTCTTATTGTGTTTAGTGTTTCTTTTACTTCCTGAGTTTTCCCACCTTTGTTAATGACCCCATGCATTTCACCTATGTCTTGTTCCACTCACCTGTGTGTAGTTAGTGACCAGTCCTTGTGTATTAAAGCCCAGTGTTTCCCCCAATCAGATGCCAGCTTGTCACTGTCGCTCTGGTGTGTTCATGCTTCCCAGACCGTTCCTCTTGTTTGAGTTCTTGGTTTTTGACTCTGCTCAGATTTATGGACTTTGCTTTTTGTGTTATTAGTTTGTGTGAATGGACTTTTCTTCCTTTGCTGACTGCGTTCACATGTTTGACCCCTGACCTCCTAAGTAAAGTTTTGGATTTGATAAACTGTTCTTGGTGTTTTGTGTTTCCCTGAGTCCCAGTTTTGTACCAGGTGGTTACAGATCAGACTGTCAACTACCCTGTGGCTCTGAGCGCCACTGCAGCTGCTGTCTCATGGACACGTCTGACTGCACCTCTGAGAGCCTGCAGCCCAACTTGTGCATGAATGACACCCTTCTACTACTGGCCTCAAGTAATAGCAACGTAAAGCACATTGAAACACACCATACACATAGAAACTGTCCTAACTTCAGCTGTCGTAAATAAAAACTGTTACATTTACCAGTAGAAAAAAGTGAATGAAAATTGTTTTGTCCTGTGTAATTACAGGGGAAATACAACCACAATGAATATATCTTGAAACTTCCAATTCAGTTCAATACAACTTAATTTACCCCAAAGGAAATTCTTGTGCTAAAAAATGCTTCAGATTACAGTAACACAAATTACAGTAACAACACTAACATTCACAAAGCAGTAACAACCAGTGGGTCAGGGTCACACTCTGGGCCTAGTTTTTTAAACAATAGCATATTTATTATGAATATTCAAAATATATAACATTAAGTGTTTAAGGAGAAACAAAAGTTAAGTTATGTACAAGAGTAAACTAAAACTGAACTGAAATGGAGGGATCAATGTCATATTGTATATAACATTGAGAAATAGAATTGCACATGATATTGACAAGTGATTATGATACTGAAAACATCACATGATGTTGAGAAAATATTGCACATAATATTGAAGAGTAGTATAGTTCATCATGTCAAAGTAATAACGCACCTTGTTGTCAGTGTCCCTTGTTTCAGCTCTCATCTGTCCATAAAGATAAAGACTGTTAATCTCTGTATTTATCAACCGTCAACCAAAAGATTCTGAATGCCTACAAAAAGAAGCACAGCCACCAAAAAGTCTTTCTTGCTTCTGTATAGGAGAGCTGATGGGGCCTTTTGCATATCTGTGCCCCGGGGCCCATTGTCTCATAATCAGCCTGTGTGTGTATTGCATGCTATAAACATACTATAATGCTAATGTGCATATTTGTTCAATCCAAATTTTTCTGTCTCACTTGAAAACTCATGTTAAAGAGGGAAAAGCAGTGAAGTTAGCCTGCATGCTTTTTGAAAAATAAAAATAATCTCTGCCATCTTTTTTCTCCTTCTCCTCCTATACTGTGCTCACTGTGTCTTTATTCAAAGATAGACAGTTAGCAAACAGTCTTCCATGTCCTCCAATAAATACACAAGGTGTAACCTTTCTTGAATATTCACAGCTAACTGTAAAACTGCAACAAAATTATATATGCAAACACAAATCAGAATCTGAATAATACTTATCACACTGACACAACTATATATGAAATAAAACATACGAAGTGACAATACAAAGCAAGTATGCTAACAGGTTACAGCTATAGTAACTATAAATTATCTCACTTCAGCTGAATTTGCAGCAAAACAAACATACAGAAAACCATGTATCTATAAAATGTTAAACCAAAATACTCACAGACAATAGTGTCCGAGGTAACAACACTGAAGACACACTGCAGCAGGAGAAATGGTCGCCATGTGCTCTCAACTCATTAGCTTTGAGGGAAATTCCCTGCTTGACTGCTGCTGCTGTTGAGTGACCAGAAGGGGGCACTGCAGTACACAAAACTACTTAAATATTATATGTGCACCCAAACAGAGGGCAGAACACCTTCCATTGCTCGTATTCTTCCTGGGGGGGACCCTGAAAGCATTTTCTGCATCCATCTCAGTTCCCTCTGACAAACAAACAAACAAACAAAAAAAAAAAAAAACAACAAAAATGATGCTATTTACACACTGTTATTCCTGCCCAGCATTATTTGGTCCCTGACAGAGGGAGCTAGAAATAACAATATCCTCAGCAACCTGTCTGTATTTCTTAGGATTTGTCATCGTGCAGGCTTAGTTCTATGATTTCATGATCTTGCTGATCTTGGTAAGGGAGTGTTAGATCAGTATTTTGACAGTACAATGAATCTGGCTCCAGCAGAGGGAAATCATACTGTGAAACTGCTGTCAGATATTTCCAATAAAGCTAAATGCTTTCATGCATTGTTTCCAAAAGGACATAATACCTGATTATAGGCAGCAGAGATCAACATTATCATGGTATGTAAACCTTAGACTTTAACATGCATAAAGTAGATTTGCGCAGAATGTAGAATACATGTTTAATGCACAGCACAGTATCAGAGGTTCAACAAGTTGTTTTGAATGTGTCTATAGCATTATGGAAAGGAAATGCAGATTCCAGATCTGTGACAATCGATGTTGACAGATGAGGAATCTTTTCAATAAGTGTTTCCGTCTGGTGATGGGTTCCATCTTTTAGAGCTATTAGAGGTACTCCAGCTTTTTGGCAGGGAGCACAGTTTGACCTCTTAGCTTGTGTCTGCCAGCTTGGTGTTCTTCATAGATTCTTCTGCAGTTTTGTGTTGGATCCCAACACAAACACATCTCCTTAGTATTTCAAAACAGGAAGGTAGAATACATACCACTGATTTAGAATGGGCAGACAGGTGTGCACTGTTGCGCCATAACCCCGTCATAAAGGGAAGGATGTTTGATTTTTGATGCCATTGTTTTTTGAGGAAAGTACTCGTGTCTCCAAAATATTGGACTACTTTTATAATGTGGAATTTCAACAATGTGGTTTACCTTATGTGCATTACTTGTTTTGAATTGAGAATGCACCACATATTGATTAAAAAAAAAACACAGGTGAAGAGGTTATTCGTTTTATTGATCATATTTAATATATGACTTGAGAATTACCATCACAAGATGAGCTTTTAAAGGACATTTTGACATCTGTGCAACAACATTATGAAAGACATTCCAAAACATGTAAAAAATAAACACATTTTGTTGGTTCAGTTTTCCCAGGCCAGCATCCACTCACACACACATGTTGCAGCAGTGAAGAGGAAATTAGATAAGAAGGACAGAGTGTAGCTGACAAAATGCAAGGTGAGACGGCAGTAAAGATTATGAAAGCCATTAAATTGGCTCTGTTGAATGAGAACACTACTTACAGTAGTGTGGAGCAAATGTTTGCAAGTTAAAGGATTGGTCAAGCTTACTTTGAGGCTGCATATAAATGTATTAGCAGAAATCAGTCAATCAATTTTAGCTATCAAGACCAATATCTCTTACAACAACATTAATGGAAGTAATAATATTATAATCATAATTATGGCTATTGTGGTACAATATGTTGAAAGTATATACTAATATATGATAATATACATATGTGACAGTAGGAGGCATCAGGCAGGAGCACAACCACGAGAGAGAGATCCTCCGGCAGACTAGGCCTAAGTCAGCCTAACTAGGGGCTGGTACAGGGCAAGCCTGAGCCAGCCCTAACTATAAGCTTTATCAAAGAGGAAAGTCTTAAGTCTAGTCTTAAATGTGGAGACGGTGTCTGCCTCCCGGACCGTAACAGGAAGATGATTCCACAGGAGAGGAGCCTGATAGCTGAAGGCTCTGGCTCCTGATCTACTTTTGGAGACTTTAGGGACCACGAGTAACCCTGCGTTCTCAGAGCGCAGTGTTCTGGTGGGATAATATGGCACTATGAGCTCTGTAAGATATGACGGAGCTTGACCATTTAGAGCTTTATAAGTTAACAGTAGGATTTTAAATTCAATTCTGGATTTTACTGGGAGCCAGTGCAGAGAAGCTAAAACAGGAGAATTGTGTTCTTGCCTCTTTGTTCCTGTTAGTACACGTGCTGCTGCATTCTGAATTAGCTGGAGAGTTTTTAAGGACTTACTAGAGCTACCTGATAATAGAGAGTTACAGTAATCCAGCCTAGAGGTAACAAAGGTGTTTGAATGGCTGATGTTTTTAATTTACTTATGTAGTTGAGGGGACAGGTCTGCTCAGTGGATATGTATATGGCAGCAAACTGATATGGTGCTGATTTACATGAGAATTCGTGTAAAATGAAGGTTGAGGTTGGTGACAGGATTTGTGTTTCTGTGACTTCCTGTATGGACTGAAAATGGCTGGAAACTGTCAGGAAACTGTTTGACTTCATTGCAACTTTTTGTCACCACCTCTTGCTGCAGCCGCCTGATCTTGTTCACTTTCCAGGCGAGGCACAGCTCATCTCAAATAAGCCTACTGCTTTTATTCAAGTTGTGTTCAGCAAGCTAAACTCTACACAACAGTGTCTGCAAAGGTTTCTGCATCATCATCTGTTCACCATTCATCTAGATATACAGGAGCACAAAGTGACAAACAGCGCCGTGCATGGATCCTCTAAACTATCTGTTGTCAAAGCAGCTCTTTACAAGTCATCAAGACTTTTGCACAGATACTGAATTTGATCCTGAAAGATTCTTGTTGTTGCTGTGAGGAGGTTTATATTCACACTAACATTTAATCCTGTGAACGCAGCTCACGTTGAGACTCAGTCCAACTGGTTAGGCTGCATACTTTCACAGTGAAGTCAGAACTCACACTCTGAGGAAGGATTCACACGGACTGATCGGAGTTGAAGTTGAAGTGACACTCAGACCTGCTGAGGACAGAGGAGACTTGAACACTGAAGTTCTGAAAGTTCAGTAAGTGGAGGAATGATTGGTTTTCATGATGTCATTTATTGTTGTGGTTAGAGAAACAGTTGAATTGATGGTGAACCTGTCATTATTTAAAGCTGTGAAACAAGATGGCCGCCTGTGTGAGTGGGCAGAGAGAAACTGTGTTAAGTTTGAAGTTCAGATGAAGTGTTGCTCTGAATGAGAGGATGAGTTCATTCTGATCTGAAGGTAGGAGATGGACGAGCACTAGGACCCAGCAGGGATCAGAGCGCTCACCTGGTAAAACACACCTGAGAGATGGAGGATGAACTCTGTCTGCTCTCAGTCCTTTAATGCTCATTTCTTCATCAGTTTTTTCCAAGTGTGTTTAACCCTCTGCGGTCCAGAACCTCGCCGGTGCGTCAAAATCACCTGACTGATTTGAGACGATGTAGCAGCAACATGCAGCCTCACTGAGTCTCTGTTTTATTTTGTGTGGAAAGTGCAAACTGCAAACTATGTACCACTTTTTAAATCATCTTGATAGGCCACATAAAACCAGACTTATGATCAATAATAAACGCCATGATTTTCCTGAATATTGTTGTCACGTTTGATCTGTGTTTGATGCAGGAAGAAATGGTAAAAACGAGCCGTTCGGCCTGACAAAAGTGCTGAAGGTTGAAAAATGTACCATGTCAACCAATCACAAAATTGTATGGCAACACACATCATTTGTTGCTGGGGAAGAGGGGGAAGTTGTGGGAGTGAAGGCAGCGAGACAGACAGCAGCGAGAGAGACAGCGATCGCGATCACAGATAGAGTTGGGATTTGTGACGTTTAGCATGTTTGGAGTGTATAGTTAGTGTGTGGTGTAGTGTGTTTTTGGAAGAGGAGAGAGGAACATGAGCCTCCGACGACCTCATTGAGCGGTTCTAGGAGGTCCGTACAGAGGAGCCGATGGTGTGGCAGGTCATGCCCACCAGGTCCGGATCTCTGTTTGCTCAGGCAGCAGAGCCACACAGTGTGTGTCACTCCTCCTGTTGTCCTCCTGTTGTGTCCTCCTCCTGTAGTGTGTTGTGGTGGACAGGAACTGTTTTTCAGTGTGGCACAAATAATTTGTGTAACACCACGTAGGAGGAAAGCAAGCACTCTCAAAATAAATCCCCTAGAAAGGTGCACGGCCAAAAACAGCGACAAACACAGACGTTTCAACAGAAGAAGACTTTATGTCAAAACGTCTGTGTTTCTGGTACTGCCACCCAAGTTGGTTTATTAAATTTACCAAAAGGACATTTGTGAGTGCTGGCATTTTTCCCTTTTGACAAATCATTTGTGTGGCATCTGATTGTTTTGTAAGTAGGCTAGTTGTTCAAAAACCTCTGAGGCATTGCTTGCATTTTAATGTAAATAGTTATGTATAACGTTGTTGTTTACGAAATTAGGACATATGTTTTTGAAGTTTACAATTTATATTTTTATTCTAAGTTACAAAAATGGTTCGTTAGACATGTTTGTGGTTTTCACAGTAAAGAATCAAACTTTTTCCTGCTCGGATTTTATGTTTTTTGTGTGATTTTAGGTCCACTGTGTTAATACAATGAAAAAATAACTGTAAAGTCACACAGGTGAGGTTGTGCTGAAAAGAATGATACCAAACAAGGCAAGGAAAACAGTTTTAAGGTGAAATTTAAAGGTAAAATGAAAAGTAGTCAAAAACAGCCAATTACCCCCTAGACCCCATTTAATGAGCCAAAGATGGAATTACATATATCACATTGTAATGTCGTGCTCATTTCAATTTACTTGATAGAGCTCCCAAATAATACGATTACAGATGTAGGAAATTGTTGTAAAAACAAAACAAAACAAAACAGACACAATAAATTTGCATAAACTAAATAAAGGGAGGAAACATGAAACAGACCAAAGTCAAAGTACAGGACTGAACCTCTTCTGTTCCCCTATCTCTTTTCCTTGTGTCACTCATTAACTCAAACTCAAGATAAGGATGTGTTACAACTCAGGAACTGCACTTTGTGCAGGAGGTAATATGAGAGGTTGCCAGATTGTGATATATTGTTGGAGTGTGCCTTTTAAGATGTATCTTAGATTTTGTAAATGTTGTGTGCCGGTTAGATCATGTAACCACATATTGTACGTAGGAACTGTTGTTCCTTTCCATTATATGAGTAGTAGGGTTTTTTTTTTTTTCCTGTAATGATACAGTCAGAGAGGAACTTTTGTTGGGCAGTGTACAGCTGCCTTAATGCTTCAGATACACCCAAAATGATTAATATAGGCTGTGATTCTGGTGAAATATTAGTAATTTCTGAGATGTTGTTGAAGACATCAGTCCAGAAAGATGCAACCTTGGGCCACAAAACAAATTTATGAGAGAGTTGCCTCTGAGGAATAACATTTGTCACAAGTTGGTGACATGTTTAGATATATGTTGTGTATTTTTACCTTGGAGTAATGGTGATTAGGTAGTGTCTTAAATTGTATAAGACAGTGTCTGAGCACTTGTTTATGTGTCCAAGGCTTTCATCCCATATGTCATCTGGTATTTGAGTACATATTTGTTTCATCCAACTGGCTTTATATCTTTCAGAAGTTGGAGATGCTGATGATAGCAGGGTGTCATATAGGTAGGAGTTGAAATAGTCTTGATATGGTGACATTTTAGGACAGTTGTCTATTGTTGATTGCCTCTCAATTTCAAATCATTTTAAATGATTTCGTAGCCTCTGATTTGTAAATATCTGCAAATATGATGTTTGGAAGATTGAATTTCTTTCGTCCAAAGATGGCAAATGTACCATCTATACATAGATCCTTGATACTATGGATTCCTAAGTCGCTCCAGAAGGTTTTATCTGGAATGAATGGGATGAAAGTGGGTTTTTCTGCAACGGGAAGATAAAGATAAATTGGCTTAAGACTGAAGTGGGATTTGATCTGCTTCCATATATGTATTAAATTATGTATGATAGGATTGTAATTGTAGATTAATTGATCAATGGGAGTGAAAGCGAGGAGTATATCACCAATGGAGTGGGGAAAACAATCTTCTTGCTCTGTTTTTAACCAGTTAGGCTGTATCTAGCAAAAACTTAAAGGGCTTAATAACAGAGGTCCAATAGTATAACATGGAATTTGAAAGAGCTAGTCGTCCTTTAGAATTGTATTAGTGTAGAAGTTTCCTACTTATCCTATTGGTTTTGTAATTCCACAAGAGGGAGATTTGTTATGAAGTGTTATCTCTCAAAGAATGCCTTTGTCAAAAAAAGGAAATTTTGAATTAGGTTTAATATTTGAGGTAAAATGATCATCTTACTGGAGTTTATTGTGCTAATTAGGGAGATCGGGAGAGTTTTCTAAAAGGAGAGGTGGAATGGACCGGCATTAATACGCCTTTATTCCAGTTAATACTGCATCCTGAAAATGTACCAGATATTTTTTTTTCCAAAATTGCTGATATATTAGTTTGGAGTTTCATCATGTTTAGAAGAATATCATCTGTATATCATTACATTTTGTGTGTTGTTGCTTTTGTATCATAGCTATAGACTTGGGGGTCTAATCAAAAACTCTGGGCAGCTGACCAGCAGCAAATCATAACAATTCTTAAGGTGGCTTTTGAAGTCGATGTCTGAAGCTGAAATCATTGACAAATTGGTGGTATTTGTGACCTGTTCTCATTCCGAAGTCAGAACATATTGCTGCTTTGCAGTCGCCCTCCATGTACAGTACAGGCCAAAAGTTTGGACACACCTTCTCATTCAATGCGTTTTCTTTATTTTCATGACTATTTACATTGTAGATTCTCACTGAAGGCATCAAAACTATGAATGAACACATGTGGAGTTATGTACTTAACAAAAAAAGGTGAAATAACTGAAAACATGTTTTATATTCTAGTTTCTTCAAAATAGCCACCCTTTGCTCTGATTACTGCTTTGCACACTCTTGGCATTCTCTCAATGAGCTTCAAGAGGTAGTCACCTGAAATGGTTTTCCAACAGTCTTGAAGGAGTTCCCAGAGGTGTTTAGCACTTGTTGGCCCCTTTGCCTTCACACTGCGGTCCAGCTCACCCCAAACCATCTCGATTAGGTTCAGGTCCGGTGACTGTGGAGGCCAGGTCATCTGCCGCAGCACTCCATCACTCTCCTTCTTGGTCAAATAGCCCTTACACAGCCTGGAGGTGTGTTTGGGCTCATTGTCCTGTTGAAAAATAAATGATCGTCCAACTAAACGCAAACCGGATGGGATGGCATGTCGCTGCAGGATGCTGTGGTAGCCATGCTGGTTCAGTGTGCCTTCAATTTTGAATAAATCCCCAACAGTGTCACCAGCAAAACACCCCCACACCATCACACCTCCTCCTCCATGCTTCACAGTGGGAACTAGGCATGTGGAATCCATCCGTTCACCTTTTCTGCGTCTCACAAAGACACGGCGATTGCAATTTTCCGGACTGACTGACCTTCATTTCTTAAAGTAATGATGGCCACTGGTTTTTCTTTAGTTAGCTGATTGGTTCTTGCCATAATATGAATTTTAACAGTTGTCCAATAGGGCTGTCGGCTGTGTATTAACCTGACTTCTGCACAACACAACTGATGGTCCCAACCCCATTGATAAAGCAAGAAATTCCACTAATTAACCCTGATAAGGCACACCTGTGAAGTGGAAACCATTTCAGGTGACTACCTCTTGAAGCTCATGGAGAGAATGCCAAGAGTGTGCAAAGCAGTAATCAGAGCAAAGGGTGGCTATTTTGAAGAAACTAGAATATAAAACATGTTTTCAGTTATTTCACCTTTTTTTGTTAAGTACATAACTCCACATGTGTTCATTCATAGTTTTGATGCCTTCAGTGAGAATCTACAATGTAAATAGTCATGAAAATAAAGAAAACGCATTGAATGAGAAGGTGTGTCCAAACTTTTGGCCTGTACTGTATATATAATGCGTGCTAGGTATCCTTCTGCATCTGCTGTTTACATTCCAGGATGCTGCTACCATTGCCGGGACATTAACATAAGCACTTGGTTAGGTTTAGAAAAAAAACATCATGGTTTGGCTCTAAGGGAAGACAACACCAGCCTACTGGGTGAAAGTCCTGGGTGTGTTGGACCCATCCACCACATCTCCAGCACAACCTATCAGGATTCTTATCTTATCATACCACCACCACAGGTGCCGTCCTGCCAACCGGTGGCGTATCATAACACCACCACAGATTACACTGGACCACTTCACAAACTGATGTAACCTGGCAGCATATCGTACCACCCTGAAAGGTGGCTGATGCCCAAATCACTTACAAAGCAGCAGTATTTTACAACTTTGGAATGGGAATGGGTTGTGAATATTGTGTAATAAGTAATGCTGACATACATCTGGGTTCACTTAATCAGTTGTGTCACATTCTGAGTAATAATGTAATCTCTATAACCATGAATCAAAGCTCAGGAAGGCAATTTCATCAACCAAAGCTCATTTTGCTAATTTTATCAAGTACTCAGTAATAAGTTAAGTCACCTGTAAAAACATGAATCAAGGCACATTTAGATAATTTCATCAAATACTAAACGATAAGTAAAGTGACCTGTATAACCATCAATCATAGCTTATTTAGGCAGCTGCATCAATTTCTAAGTAATGTGACCTATATGAACACAGATCAGAGCTTACTTTTATTTAACCCATATTTAACCAGGTAAGTCCTGCTGAGATCAACGATCTGTTTTTCAAGGAAGACATGGTCAAGACTTTGTTTCCCAGCTCAGGCAGAGCACCAGGAACAGACAACAAAACTAAGTCTTAAGATTTCAGACTGTAGCTGCAGTCAGATCTCTGCTCAATCAAAGTACAATTGTATGAAGGGAGTTTATCCAGTATGGCTTTATAAGTGAACAAATACCAGTGACTGAGCCTACGAAAGGTCAAAGATGGCCGGCCAGCCTTGGAAGCATACAGTGTTGAGTGAGTGCTCTACAATTTGTGACAAATCTCAGTGCACTATAATATTCAGTGTCTAACACATGCACACAATGTGCAGATGCATTCATGTACAACAGATCAGATGGATGCTTGCAGCTCTTCTTTAGCCGTAGCTAAAGCCAAAACTTGGGTCAACATCGGCTCTGCTTTTGAGCAATGGCGAACACTGATGCAGCTTCATCCTGAGCTAAAAAGGGACGAGATGGTCGCAGAGTTTCTGCTGCACAGGTCTTTTTAGTTTGCCTCTAATGTAACATAGGCTATAACGTTATATATGAAAACAAAGCATCCAGTTGCTAACAGTTAGCCTACTGTAGCCTAACGCAGCATGATCCTCTGTATTATCTCCCTTGTTTGTTGCCTGTCAGCAGCATGTTTTACTCCTCTTCTCTTCTACTCTTCTCTTGGCGTGTTACACTCGATCTCCTCTTCCGTGTATCTAACATTGCCTTGCCAACGCCTACTTCTATCATAGACGTAATGAGGACGTAATGAAGGAGGGGGGAGTAGGCCTTTGGAGGGAGGTGGAGTTCCAGGAGGAGAGGGATGGGACTTTGGAGGGAGGCGGTAGTTGTGGATGTTCAATTTTTTTTAGGTGAGTGTGAAATGCAAGAAAGGTAAGAGATGCTTTAATTCAGTTGTCTGAGCTACTTTTTCTATTGTAGTTTTCTCTTCAGGCTTCTCTGTAGCCCTTTGTAGATAGGAATTGTGCAAATTTGCAGGAAAGCCCAATCAGTCTTTTTTCAGCATTGGCAGTATAAAAACAAAATCAGGGAGTGCAGCAAAATTCCTCCTACCTACTTTTGTTTATACAGAATGTGCCTTTTTCGGGGCAATGGGGGGCGTGAGCAAGTAACAAAACATGTAGCTCAGCGTGTGACGTAAACAGTGACGTGGGAGGGAAGCCGCGGCTGGTCAGTCCTTCGGCGATTCTCTTGTAAGTCGCCCCGTCCTTCACCGTCCCCGTCATCTGACGGTTAATGGCCTCTTTGTTTACAAGGACAAGGAGGACAAGGAAGTTTGTGTTTCCCTCTTGCTACTAGCTGCTCGCTAATTCCTGCTATCAGCTGTTTCCTGTTTATCCACCGCCAGTGGGTCGCACGTGCAGCGTCATCAACAGCTCCTCCCACAAGTCATCAACAGCTCCTCCCACAAGTCATCAACAGCTCCTCCCACAAGTCACCAACAGCCCCTCCCATTGCGGAAGGCCGCCTCGGTCTGTTTAAACTAAAAGGGTTCCACCAATATGTCTACCCTACGAGGCAGAAAATTGGGCACCTCAGATCAACTCGCCAGTCCGGCTCTGTGTCTAAACGCTCACAGCTTGGTGGCAAAACGGCCCAACATTCGCCGAAAATCTGGCAGTGTAAAAAGGCCTTGTGTTGCACCGTGCGCTCTGTACGTGTGGGCGTGTGCACCTTGTATGACTGTTCTCTGGAACTGTGGGCACTCGCACTTTGGACGCTGTGTGTGCATTGTCCCATGGATTTCAATACATTCTATTTTCTTGTACTGTTTCAGTCTGTCTTTATATATGTCTCTTTGTAACATTTTAATTTTTCTTTTGTTATTTCTTCTTCTGGAGGGACTGCAGATGGAAACTAGCTAAAAAGCTATAATCTGGTGCAGTGCATCTTTACTCTGTTGAGTCCAATGTTCACTGTACATGGTCCCTGATAAAAAAAATAAACGAATAAAAAAAATTTTAAAAAAAAGATGAGCTGAGCAGGAGAGAAGCCATTTTGAAAATATCTTCATCTGCTTTGAATCTTAAAACAACTCTACTGTTTAGTATAACAAAAGGTTTGATTTCTTCAGCCAGCTGTGGAACGAAGGAAAACCAGTTTTCAGGTCTGAGGAGTGGAGGAGAAAAGGAGGGAGGAGGGGGGAGAGAGGAGTAGAATATTTAAAGCAATGACCTCCAGTGGTCACAGTGAGTAACTACACCACATCCAGCTGAAAGCTGTAGGTTATCTGGTTAATCACTAACTTTTTTTCATCTCTTTAAATAAAAGACGGTTATGGTTAAGGATTAAATTAATTATTCAAACATCAGGATCAAAGATGGCCACCACACAAAGTGACATTTAGTTTTGATTCCCATGAAACAGTAAAATCCTCCCCATCAGCTCTATGAGGCCATCCAGTGGACTGACAGAAGTACAGCGGCTGATGGCAGCTTCCTCTGCTCTGATTTGTCCTCACCACTGACCAATAAAAACAGACAGCATCTTCTCTGTCCAATAACAAATCACGATTGATACATGTACTGATCAGTTTTCTGTGTTGGATTTATGAAATGTAAGAAACTAATGACAAAAGGCCCTCAGTAGGTCACATAGTTCTTAAGTCATATGTCTACTCTGCCATGGACACTGTCACATGACTGTATGAAGTATTGAGGTGATCTGAGCCACGAATCCACCCACAGTAGAATTTAATATGTGATCTAGTTTTTATCATGTTGGTGTTTCTGACTTCATTTTAAAGTTGAGTTCAGTTTTAAGATAATTAATTTCCCTCTTTACCCTGCGATAGTCTGGCGACCTGTCCAGGGTGTACCCTGCCTCTCGCCCGATGTCAGCTGGGATAGGCTCCAGCCCCCCCGCGACCCTCAAGAGGTTAGAAGAAGATGAATTTCCCTCTTTAATCTTCATGTTGAGACAGAAACGTGATCCTGGTGATGATCCATCAGGACATTAAAGTTTTTACTGGTCGATGACATCTAGAGAGAAACTGGTTTTATGTTTGTAAGTGAGCGTCTGCATAAAGAAGGTGTTCAAAGCACATCAGTCATATTCAATCAGCACAGAAATAATGATGGCTGTTACTATTTTGGGTGAACTGAGTGTGTCAGCTCAAAGTGACATGCTGCACTTTCCCTTTGTGCCACCAGAGGGCCACAGATCCACCAACAGCCTGACTGAGAGGAGACATTAGTGGTGGACGTCACGTGACTCAGAGTCCATCAGTGATAATCAGGAGGTTGAGTCCAGGAGAAATGATGTAAAGGATGAATGAGTGATGACGTGCTGATCAACGATTGGACTGATGCTCTCAGTGTTTCCTCTACAGATGAAGGTAGAAAGTCTCTGGGAGCTGATGGGATTGATTTTGGATGATGTGACGAGCACATTGGAACATTTGAAATGTTGAAGAGCTTTTCAGAGTGGCTCAAACACAAGTGAAAAGTGAGGTCATCCCCAAAGACAGACAAAGACAAAGCAACATGAAGTGTGTCCCTGTGGTGTAGAAGAGGACACATTATGAACTCTAACAGAGGCTGAGAAAACCTTCTTCTTCCTTCACATCATTTCACTCACTGTTGTTCTCTCTCTCATGGAGTCTCTGTCCATAAATGTGCTGCCATGTGTGAATGAAGCTGTAAGAAACATCAGCGTAAAGGTCTCCTCTGTCTCAATGAGCAAATATCACTTTAACAAATCCATGACGGCAGCAGTGTCACATATTTCCTGTCTGAAGAGGGCTTAAAAGAGCCAGTCTGCCTCCAGTCTGAGTCCTGATGGAGCACATGGTCCCACTCAGATCAACAGAAAACTCTTTGTGTCCACAGACCTGGTCCAGACAGCAGAGAGCTGCAGAGTGATGAAGTCCATGAGAAGAAACTGAGTAAGTGGACCTTTGATTGATTCCAGTCTCTAATGTGTCTCTGTTGGTTCATGTGTTCACCTCCTGTCTTTGATCCAGACTCCACAGCACAAAGTTTATCTGACAACAAACACTTGAAAGTCTAATCATGAACCTGTCTGTCTGTCTTCATCAGGAGGCTGCAGGTTATCACCAACATGAAAAGGTATCACACTCAACACTTGACATCACATTTGATCCTGTTTCACCTTCAACATATTCATCAACTCTTTAACTGAATATCTTTTTTTCTGACATTTGTACATTAAACTGTTTTTTGAGAATATCATCTGCAGATTCATTGACGATGAATTAATCATGTGTTGCAGCATAAAGACAAGTATACATGTATCTCTGTGTCAGACATTAGCTTCCTTGGTGCAGTGTGCACCTCACTTATTAAACATCATCAGTTCAAATCCCAGTTGTGACAGAAAATATAGTGTTGAGTTCCCCTTATGTGACACATAACTCCATCTTGTTAAACCATAATCTTCAGCTGTCAGCACTCACACACATTTTCTTCAGTAAATTCAGTTCTAGTTAAACGTTGTTGTGTTGATCCTTTTCCTGTTGATAGCTGATAGTTTCTCCAGCAGCTCCTGAGGCTGAAGACTAAAAACTGAGTTTCCCTCCCTGCTGGTCTTCCTCTCTGTATGCTAGGATCCATCAGAGACCAGACTCACCTGGACCAGAACCTGAACCTGACCCTGACCCCAGCTGTGTGTCCCCCAAGTCTGACCCGTCACATGAACATGGCATTGATGTTAAAGGACGAAAAGTCTCTGCTGCACAGTAGGCTGACATTAAATGTCAAATGAAGCTGACAGCTACCCAGTATAACTGGTCTCCTACTGCTGATATTTAAGTTCTCTATAAAGAAAAGTGGGCAGTGGAGGCTGCTAATATTTTGTCCTGTTGGGTGAAAAGGACCATAGAGTCAAACTAAAACTACATGTCAGGTCATCAGTCACTTCCTGGATAAAACATGAAGAGATTCTATGATCTGATATGTGTCCAAACTACAGTCATCACAGTCTGTATGAATACAGGCAATCAGTGAGGGACAGAGGACATTACAGTCCACAGTGACTGACAAACTGAACAGCATCAGGTCGATGTCAACAGAAAATAAAAGTGCATCCCTCTCAAATAAACAACTGAACATGTGTCAGAGAGCTACAGTTCAAGTGATGAAGGTTTTTATTTTAACAGAATTGAGATGTTTGTAAGAACTTGTCAGGTGTGTGAAGATGTAGAGTGAAAGATGGTTTTCAGATTGAGGTGGAAGATGTTCAGTGACTCTGCTGTCCTGACTTCAGCAGGAAGTTCATTCCACCACTGTGGGACCAGAACAGAGAGGAGTCTTGACTGAAATGAGAGACCACAGGGTCCTCTGAGGGACAGGACGGACAAATGTCCAGAGGTAGAGGAGGAATGTAGGGTCTGACCGTGGCTTCTTATTATTAAAGACCAGGTCCCTTCACTTCCATCACGAAATACTGTCTGTCTCCACCCAAGCAGTGCTCAAACATCAATCCAAATTGATCTACACTGAGTTTGAAAGAGAGACTGAACGTGTGAGAGATAACTTTAAGTTTTCAAAGGTCTCCATGCTCCTCTCTGATGTTTACATGTTCTTTTAGTGCAAACTAAACCTTAGTTTGAGGTGTTGTTGCAGGTCAACAGTGTTAAGTCTTAGCACATTTGTACGTAAATCTGTTATGCAAGAATATAATTGGCAGATTCATAGATATTTGACAATGACAAGACTTATCGCAAAGACATGATTAAATGGCAAATAAAACAAATTTTACTGTCCAATGAAGCCTTTGAGGCAGGAATCTTGTACGTTCAGTTAATGTCAGTGTTTCTATCAGTTTCCAGCAGCAGAGAGAAAAGTCCCCTGTACCCAGCTGTGTTTCCATGAAGAGTGATCAGTCTCTCAGCTTTTGGTGGTAACTGGGCTTTGGTTTTGCAGAAACACCCTCTGATTAAAGCCAAAGCCCCAGATTGCCGATCACAACCACAGTCAGGGAAATTAGTGCAGGGCTCACAAACAAATGACCAAGACAAAGGTTTATCACTGACAGAAACTGACCCTACTCCCAGGTGTGCTGTGGCCCAAACCAAACCTAGGCGTCAAGTGCTGTGGCAGGTTAACAGTGATCCGTCACATTTGCACATTTGTACATGAATCTGTTATTCAAGAATATAATTGGCAGACTTGATATTTGACAATGACAAACAAGACTTACTGCAAAGACATGATTAAATGGCAAATAAAATAACTTTTACTGTCCAATAAGACCTTTGAAATCAGCCACAGAAATCCTGTATGTTCAGTTAATGTCAGTGTTTCTATCAGTTTACAGCAGCAGAGAGAAAAGTCCCCTGTACCCAGCTGTGTGTCCATGAAGAGTGATCAGTCTATGGGTGGTCTGATTACCTTCAAAGATGGACGTCCTTCTTCTGACCTGCTGTAAGTAAATGAAACTGTTGAATGAAACAGATGAACTAACTGTTGTGATCCTCAGTCATGAGACACAGAATCAGGCGTCCTTCATTTACAGTGCTGTTTACATCTGGTTTTCATTCTGATCAATCATGACAGAACACATCTTTAACTAACTGGTCTGTGTGTGTTTTTGTAAATGATGTAAGTTGTACAGTCTCCTGGTGCAAACATCATGTGAGCTCACTGTTGATGATTCCTCCACAGAGTGGACCAGGAGAGCTCAGAGGTTCCCAGTGGTCAGTCTGCCCAGCAGCATCAAACACACCTGGACTCCATATTTATGGTCTGTACATGTACAACAACTACTTTGACATCTATTCTCTTCACAATCATCTCCATGCGGCACTGTTTACACCAGTGGATTGTCAGTGTGTCCAACATGGATCTGATGTTTGATTGTGTGTCGTTCATATAATATTCTGTTCCAGCTGCTGGAGGAGAACATCCTGACTTTTGTGAAGAACGAGCTGAAGAAGATCCAGAAGGTTCTGAGTTCAGATTACCCAGAATACTTAGAGAGTCAGAGGGAGGATGAGGAGGTGTTGGATGGTGAGGATGAAGAGCAGAGGAGGAGCAGCAGAGAGGCATTTCTGAAGATCACACTGAACTTCCTGAGGAGAATGAAGCAGGAGGAGCTGGCTGACTGTCTGCAGAGCGGTAAGAGGATTTCTATAAAAATTTAACATGATGGATAAATGGGACGTTTACTAATGTCTCAAGAGACGGAGCAAAATATATTCATATACTTATTCTTTGAGGAAATGACATGTTGAAATATTTTCTTTGTCTTACTGATCTTCTTTGTTGTGTTCATTCAGGAAGTCGTTCTGCAGTCTGTCAGCGTAAACTGAAATCTAACCTGCAGAAGAAGTTCCAGTGTGTGTTTGAGGGGATCGCTAATGCAGGAAACCCAACCCTTCTGAATCAGATCTACACAGAGCTCTACATCACAGAGGGAGGGACTGCAGAGGTCAATGTTGAACATGAGGTCAGACAGATTGAAACAGCATCCAGGAAACCAGACAGACCAGAAACAACCATCAGACAAGAAGACATCTTTAAAGCCTCAACTGGAAGAGATGAACCAATCAGAACAGTGATGACAAAGGGAGTGGCTGGCATTGGGAAAACAGTCTTAACACAGAAGTTCACTCTGGACTGGGCTGAAGACAAAGCCAACCAGGACATACAGTTGACATTTCCATTCACTTTCAGAGAGCTGAATGTGCTGAAAGAGAAAAAGTACAGCTTGGTGGAACTTGTTCATCTCTTCTTTACTGAAACCAAAGAAGCAGGAATCTACAGGTTTGAAGAGTTCCAGGTTGTGTTCATCTTTGACGGTCTGGATGAGTGTCGACTTCCTCTGGACTTCCACAACAATGAGATCCTGACTGATGTTACAGAGTCCACCTCAGTGGATGTGCTGCTGACAAACCTCATCAGGGGCAAACTGCTTCCCTCTGCTCGCCTCTGGATAACCACACGACCTGCAGCAGCCAATCAGATCCCTCTTGACTGTGTTGACATGGTGACAGAGGTCAGAGGGTTCACTGACCCACAGAAGGAGGAGTACTTCAGGAAGAGATTCAGAGATGAGGAGCAGGCCAGCAGAATCATCTCCCACATCAAGACGTCACGGAGCCTCCACATCATGTGCCACATCCCAGTCTTCTGCTGGATCACTGCTACAGTTCTGGAGGATGTGATGAAGACCAGAGAGGAAGGAGAGCTGCCCAAGACCCTGACTGATCTGTACATCCACTTCCTGGTGGTTCAGACCAAAGTGAAGAGCATCAAGTATGATGGAGGAGCTGAGACAGATCATCACTGGAGTCCAGAGAGCAGGAAGATGATTGAGTCTCTGGGAAAATTGGCTTTTGATCAGCTGCAGAAAGGCAACCTGATCTTCTATGAATCAGACCTGACAGAGAGTGGCATCGATATCAGAGCAGCATCAGTGTACTCAGGAGTGTTCACACAGATCTTTAAAGAGGAGAGAGGACTGTACCAGGACAAGGTCTTCTGCTTCGTCCATCTGAGTGTTCAGGAGTTTCTGGCTGCTCTCCATGTCCATCTGACCTTCATCATCTCTGGAGTCAATCTGATGCAAGAACAACAAACATCATCCCGGTGGTCTGAAGTCCTCAGAAACAAACCAAATCTGAAGTATCTCCACCAGAGTGCTGTGGACAAGGCCTTACAGAGTCCAAATGGACACCTGGACTTGTTCCTCCGCTTCCTCCTGGGTCTCTCACTGCAGACCAATCAGAGACACCTTCAAGGTCTGCTGAGACAGACAGGAAGCAGCTCACAGACCAATCAGGAAACAGTCCAGTACATCAAGAAGAAGATCAACCAGGATCTGTCTGCAGAGAGAAGCATCAATCTGTTCCACTGTCTGAATGAACTGAATGATCGTTCTCTAGTGGAGGAGATCCAACAGTCCCTGAGTTCAGGAAGTCTCTCCACAGATGAACTGTCTCCTGCTCAGTGGTCAGCTCTGGTCTTCATCTTACTGTCATCAGAAGAAGATCTGGACGTGTTTGACCTGAAGAAATACTCTGCTTCAGAGGAGGCTCTTCTGAGGCTGCTGCCAGTGGTCAAAGCCTCCAACAAAGCTCTGTAAGTACAGAGACAGTTAGATTAGGGCTGGGTGATAAAACGATAGCGATGTCTATCGCGATAGACACGTGATTGATATCAATAGAAAATAAGTTCGATAAAACATCTAATAAAACAGGAAGAAAATCACTGTCCTGAACCGCAAGGCATTCTGGGGGATGCAGTTCCAGCAAGGGCTTCAGCCTCTCCCGGCGCTCCCGGCCCAGCTAAGCAAGTTTGGTTGCATAAACAAACTCACTCACTCACTGCTTGTAACCTGTTGAGTGAGACGCACACTAGCAGTTTCATGTTTGGTTGCGCCTTCGTGCCTCATGTCTGCAACTCATAACAAAACAGTGAAAGGAGAAAATAGGCTCGTTCGAGATGAACTGTGCTTCGCCTGGAAAGTAGACGAGAGCAGGCAGCCGCAGGGGGGGCGGTGACAAAAAGCCGCGGTGAGGTCGGACAGTTTCCAGCAGCCTTCAGTCCGTACAGGAAGTCACAGACACACATCCTGTCTGGAATGATGTCAATTCATTAAAAAAGTGATCAGACCCGTATGTCAGTTTGTTTTCAGTCTTTAGTTGTTTTAATTATGATAGATTCATTTATTAAAATGCTTTACAGGTGATCTGTAGTTTATGTTCATAGTTTAACCTCCATTTGATATGAATTCTCCTGTAAATTAGCATCATATCATTTTGACCCGTCCCCTCAGCTACACAGGCTGAATACACAGTGTTTGACTATGAGGTTAATATTTTCAGAGGAAAAAAAATACAAGACAACAGCTTTCATTAAGGCTCAGTCAGATACAGACAGGGCTTCACATCTGTACACATGTTATTTCAAGTGTTAATATACAGTAGACGCTGTCTAGTAAAAGTCAGTTCTCCAGTTTGGCAGTACTTCGGATTTTGTAATTGACCAGTATATTTATTTATTTGACTGTTTTTCATGGTTATGTTACCTCTTTTACCCCTGTGTTCATTTGTTCATTACTGAGGAAAGGTTACATTTTAAAAAAAAAGTGTTTAAATTTAACATTTTTTTCTTCTGGTCCTTATTTCAAATAGGTTTTAAAAAATTCAATAATTATCGATATTGACTTGATTTGAAACACTTATATCGTGATACATTTTTCAGCGATATCGCCCAGCCCTAAGTTGGATTCATATATCATAACTTTAATGCTCTGTTGTCTTTTCAACCTATTGCTTGTTTTTTTCTCTATTGTTGTCTCTGTAGGCTGAATGGTTGTAACCTCTCAGAGAGAAGCTGTGAAGCTCTGTCCTCAGTTCTCAGCTCCCAGTCCTCCAGTCTGAGACACCTGGACCTGAGTAACAACCACCTGAAGGATTCAGGAGTGAAGCTTCTGTCTGATGGACTGAAGAGTTCACACTGTACACTGGAAACTCTCAGGTCAGGATTCATCAACATGTTCAACTGATGGCCACTTAAATCGTGATTTACATTAGTTGATAAACTCATAACCATCACAGGATTGTCTCTGCTGATATGATTTCAAACCAGTTGTGTTTTGTGTTTCAGTCTCTTTCCATCAACATGTTTTATCTTGTTTTTTTCTCTGTTGTTGGAACTTGAAATATCAGAGAGGAATCAGTGATGTTGTCAGATAGTTGGTGGACATTAGTGGGTGTTTGGTTGGGACAAGAAAAAAGTCAGTAATAATGTTGATGTAACCCCACAGTAGGCGACAGTATGGCAGTACTGTGGTACCCACCCTCACATTATGTGACATGTGTGTTGTTTTGTGTGTTTGCAGTCTGTCAGGCTGTCTGATCACAGAGGAAGGCTGTGCTTCTCTGGCCTCAGCTCTGAGCTCCAACCCCTCCCATCTGAGAGAGCTGGACCTGAGCTACAATCATCCAGGAGACTCAGGGGTGAAGCTGCTGTCGGCTGGACTGAAGGATCCACACTGGAGACTGGACACTCTCAGGTATGAAGAGGCCTGCTGCAGCCACACACACTCAGTCTGATAGAGGAGGTAGAGCTGGAAACTTTGTCTCTGTCACACTGTCAGCCTGGCTCATATGACCCTGACACACCAAGCTGACCTCAAACAACCACAGCTGATAAACACTGACTCATCAAACTGTTTGTGTCCCACATCAGACCATCAATACAGACACAAGTAGTCAGGGAACAGTAGCCAGGATGGGCCAAAACAGGGAGGGAAGGTGATGAAATGTTTCTGGAGCCTTGTCTTGTTTCAACATTCAAAGGTTGTTGTTACTCTCACTGAACTACTGAATATATTTGTGTCCTCTGGTCTAATATTCAATCAGTCAAATTCCTTTTATTTTAATTTGCCCCCAAACTTTAGTGATGTCCGTGTCTCCTTCATTAAGGGACAGTAAATGCAGTTCTTGAGTAAAAGCTTTAAATCTGCTGCATCAAGTTTAAAGTTTCAGAGCTGTAGAAAGAGCAGCTGTCACGTCAGAAATAAACAGAGAGGTCACAAATATATTCACATATGAGTTCACACAGTTAGTAATATTAATGCAGACACTCCTCTCTGGCTGTAACTGAAGCCACAGTGTGGCTTTTTACTGTTTTACTTTTCAAGTTCAGTTGATGCCCTGAACGCATCATTTGACTTGTTTTATGTGAACGTGCAGAGCCTGAAGAAGAAAGCCTGAGTTAACAGACAATTGGCAACCACCTTCATGGTGTCTGTTATCTCTGAATTTAGACTTTAGGGTTTGTTGAGTCAGCTCAGACCTCCTCCATCAGAGGTTGTGTCTCCTTTACTTGTGACAGACAACAGTCATTATGACACAAACAAAGGAGGTCACTCATCAGGAGTAAAACAGGTGGTTTCAAAGCTCCAATAATCAATACTTGTATATTGACAATGGATCAACTGACTGTAATGGTCAAGTGTTGTGTGGCGGTGATGAACCCACAGTAAACTGTTGAAACACCACCTGCTCAGGTACACTGAACTAAAACAATATCAGCTGATTAATACTAAGTGATGAACATGTCAGTCCATGTGGAGACAATAACAAAGCTGTGTGTATGAGAGTGATGTAATGTCCATGTTTCCATGGTGAAAGAGGAAGTGCTGCTCTGACCCCCCTCCTCCTTTCAGGGTGGAGCCTGCTGGAGTCCGATGGTTGACACCAGGTCTGAGGAAGTGTAAGTGTGTTTTTCATTTGATCTTCAAACTGTGACATCACTCATTCAAATCTCTGATGTCATCATCAGAGTGATGACAGATGAATAACTGCAGCTGTATTGTGTCTTCTTCTCTCCATCAGATTCCTGTGAACTCACAATCGACACAAACACAGTGAACAGACGCCTCAAACTGTCTGACAACAACAGGAAAGTGACACATGTGGAGGAGGATCAGTCATATCCTGATCATCCAGACAGATTTGACCACTGGCCTCAGCTGCTGTGTAGAACTGGTCTGACTGGTCACTGTTACTGGGAGGTCGAGTGGAGAGGAAGAGTTTATATGTCAGTGAGTTACAGAGGAATCAGGAGGAGAGGAGACAGTGAGGACTGTGGGTTTGGAAGGAATGATCAGTCCTGGAGTCTGAAATGCTCTGATGGTGGTTATACTGTCTGGCACAATAAGAGAGGAACATCCATCATCTCCTCCTCCTCCTCCTCCTCCTCCTCCTCCTCCTCCTCCTCCTGTGGTAGAGTAGCAGTGTATGTGGACTGTCCTGCTGGCACTCTGTCCTTCTTCAGAGTCTCCTCTGACACACTGATCCACCTCCACACCTTCAACACCACATTCACTGAACCTCTTTATCCTGGGTTTGGGTTTAGGCTCCTGTCACCTGGTTCCTCAGTGTCTCTGTGTTCTCTGTAGGAGAGAGAGTCTCCTCCTGTTAGAGAAACTTTCTCACTGCTGAACAGATAGCTCAGTCTGTACAGGATCACACACAGCTGTTGGTAGTTCAGAGAATGTGTGTAGGATGTGAGTTTGTCCTGAGGGTGGCGCTAAAGAAAACACTCTGGACTCCACAGATGATTCGTTTTCTGCTCGACTGTTTTTATTGATGATTTTTGTGTCAACTTTTAATTTCTCTTCATTCTCCCTCCAAAGTTTTCCTCCAGTGGTCAGAGTGAGTAACTGCAGCTCTCTCCATACAACACTGTTCATATTCATACACGCAACTGCATACTAGCATTTCCTGTGAATCCTTTCAGAATAAAGTGTCCGACTTCCTGTCTGTGTTAAAGTGAGTCATTTACTTGATACTTTTACTACACTACATCTCAGAGGTACATATTGTACTTTTACTGCACTACATTTACCTGACAGCTTTAGTCTCTTTACAGATGGAAGGTGAGGGATCTTATTGTTGTTGGCTAATTTAACTAACCTCTGCTTTAGTCTCTTTCAGCCTATCATGTGAGTCTGTTCATATGGTTTAGTCAAAGATTGGAGTTGCTGAAAGTTTTTTGTGTACTACTGTCTTAAATTACTATCTAATACATATTCTTGTAGCACCCTCTGTTTTCGATTTATTCATGTAGGTTATATAAGTTAATATATCTAGTGGTCTCTGTGAGGTTGTACTGTGTACTCACTGATGGATTACTGAAAGGGCCAACTGGGCACAGACCCAGGGGCCCAAGGTTTCAAGAGGCTCACTGACCTTCTCCTTGAACTGCAAAGAGACACAACATAAATTCTTAAATGGACAACTACAAGGAGACAAAGTGACACAAAGTGACACAAAATGACCACAAAAGACAAAAAATTACTTCAAGGAGAAACAAATTATCTAAAAAAGACAGAATTGCCACAGCGAGACACAATACAATCAAGGCACAAAACTACAGAAAGATGCATGTTTTCATGAGGAAACAGAGTATAGACAAGGTTCTGGCCTCTGTGTGTCATTACTCATTGCATGTTTCAAGGCATATTTGATGCCTGTTGATCTTGGTAAGGAAGTGTTAGATCAGTATTTTGTTAGTACAATCAAGCTGGCTCCAGCAGAGGGCAAAAGCCCTGTGAAACTGATGTCAGAAACTTCCAACAAAGCTAAATGTTTCCCTGTTTTGTTTCCAAAAGGAAATACTACCAACCACAAATATAGGCAGCAGAGATTACCAGTATCCTGGTCTGTAAACCTCTTTAAGATTTGCACAGAATGTAGAATACATCTTTAATGCTCAGTAAAGTATTGGAGGTCCAAGTTGTTTTCAGTGTTTCTATAGCTTCATGGAAAGGACAAGCAGGTTTCAGACCTGCGACAGTTGATTTGTTGAAAGTTGAGAAATCTGTTGAAAAAAGGTTTGTTTTATGATCGATTCCATTTTTTAGGTGTATTAGAGGTACCCAAGCATTTTGGCAGGGAGCACAGCGTAACCTCTTAGCTTGTGTCCATCAGCTTAGAGTCACTACGTGGTTGTGCTCATTTTCTTCTGCAGTTTTGTGTTCTCCTTAGCATTTTAAAGCAGGAAGGTAGAATACAGACAGCTGAAGATTTAGAATGGGAGGAGAGGTATGAACTGTTGGGCCATTTTGATGTCACTGTGGCAAGGATGATTGATTTTAAATGACAGTTTTTTACGGAAATACTCATGTCTCCCTCACAGGAAAAATATTACTTGACTACTTTTATCTTGTGGAATTTCAGCAGTGTGGGTCACCTTATGTGCAACACTTGTTTTGGATTGAGAATGCGCACAATTTGATAAAAGTTAATAGCTCATTCATTTTCTAGATCAATATGTGACATGAGTCTTTCAAGGACATTGTGACATCTGTGCAGCAACATTCTAAAGATTATTCCAAAACATGTAAAACAAGAAACATTGTTTTTTGGTTTAATTTTCCCAAGCCAGCATCCACTCACACATTTATATATCGCAGTTGTATGTATGTACAGTATGAAGAGTGTACTCAACTCAACTTTATTCATAGAGCACTTTAAAAACAGCTGAAACAAAGTGCTGTACATAAACATAAAAACGTAAGTCATAAAAAAAATTAAAAATAAAATAAAATAAAGCAAAATGCAATGATTTGTGTAAGGAAAACAGATTACAAATAGATTTAAAAATGATTGAGTGAATTAACATGTAGATTGTGCAGCATCTTGAACCAGGTGTGTACAGTTTACGCTGGTTAAATTTTACTAGTTAACTTTTTTTTTCTGTATGTCTTACTCTAAAAGATTACTTTACCCACAAAATGACCATTTGTTTAATTACTCATGCTGCGATCCTTGAATGTGTGATGCCTTCAACAAGTGTATGTTTTATTAATCGGTTAGTTGTAAGTTGACGTCGGTCATTATTTTTTAATCACAGAAACAAACCAGATGTTATACAGAGAGAACATCTTAACAAGATTCCTTATTTGGTCCCTCATACACTTTTTAATTAGTATGTTTTTTTTCCCCACTTATAACTCATGTATATCTATCCAAAACTGTGTTTAATTGGCTTTGTTAGATTTGGTACTGATCCTAAATTGAACATACTGGCTACGGTTACATGATGGCTTCTCATTCGGAAGGAAATAAATCTGAATGAAATCATTCGGAATTAAAGTCTTTCCAGGTAGTTTACATGGGAAATATTCATTCCGAATGAGGGTTTACATGAGAGATCAGTTCAATCGCCTTTATTCAGGTCTGCACAAGGTTTGGGGCAGGGAAGGTTTCTGATTGGATAGGGGGCGGGGCGGATGTTACATGTTTACGTTTACCGGAAGAAAACACTGTAGTCCTCGCTCCGGATAACAAGATGCTTGACGACGCTGTTCTTAGTGCCTTTTTCGGGCTTGTTTTGCTTATATTCTTGAAGCAGCAGTACGACAACAACCTTGTTCTGCTGATGCTTCATCTGTTGAGGAGGAGAAGGGAGGTAGAAGACCGTGCTGTGGCGAATGGAAACCGGTGAGTACAACAAGTCCGACTGCTCTCTCAGCCTGTTGCTATGCAGCCCGTTGTTATGCGTGCTATATATATCAGCGTGTCAGAAGGGCAAGGAAACAAGCATGCGCAGAAAGACCGGAATGAACTTAAAGAGGAATGAGTGTATACATGTACACAAAATTTTCCATTCGGAATGACAAACAGAATAAACCACCCCCTTTAATCGGATTTAATTTTCAATCGGAATGACCGTTTTTCAATCGGAATGACTGTTTACATGACCACTTTTAATCGGAATGGCCTTTCATTCCGATTAAAAGTGGAATTAAACTGTGCATGTAAATGTACTGAATGTTTGTTTTCTTTATATAATGTTAAGTTCATTGTGTTTTAGTGGAAGGTGGGCTTGTTTTTAGGGTGTGATTCAGAGCAGCTATTTGAAACGGGTGTGGTATGGACCCAAATGCAGTACACAGGCACTCAGGAACATTTGGTAATGACCTTTATTTTTACCACAGCAAACTAGGTATGGAGCAGATAGAATAAACACTGAATAAAGTTCGTTCTTCGGGCTGAAAGCCCTCACAGTCTCTGGGGCTCAGACGAGGGGAAGGGACGCGGCCAGAGTCGGCCGTGGAACCGAGGAGAAGCTCCTTAGCCCCCGGCTCCAAACAGTTCAGTTCTGATTGGCAATATGGATTAAATATTATATCACAGTTTTGCAAGACTGTACTGTAAATGTCTTGCTTTGGCTAACTCACTGCATGAAGGCATGGTAGCTTTATTTAAATAGTGTGCACATTCCAAACAAGGAGGCAAATCACAGTCCTTTAAAAAGGCAACAAAACATCAGAATAACACATAAAACAATAAGTAATAAAAAACAGAACAAAATCATTTGAGGTAATATCCAATTTGAATTAGATGAAATTAATTACAATTTGGATGGATTTACCAGAAACACAGTTACAGTGCTGTAATAACTTGCCTCAAATTCAACAAAGGAAATATAAGTGCAGCAGAGACACAGATCAATTGAAGGCACAGGAGAACAGCTGAGTTTTCAGACTTCATATGTGTAAGTGGTTATGAATGTACCCCAGTGGAAAATACAATGTCCATTTGGGTGTCCCTTCCTTCCTCAGAGTATTGAAAGTTTATTTTACAGACATCTATTTTGTTATCGTTCATGCACGAGAATGTTCATTGTGTGAACAGTACCCGATAATGATGTTTATTTTCATCATGTAGTGCTGTATGAGGTTGATGACTGCTGCCACTGCCATTACCACATGTGTACCTGAGTTAGTGCAGAAAGACAGAATGGAGTGAGTACATTGAGATATACTGCATCACTTCACTTGATGTGAATTCAGAGTGTTTCTTATTTTATTGAAGTTGACTGTGTGTGTTTTTATTTGGTTTTATTTTATTTTGAACAAACAGAAGAGCTGCTGCCACAATTGTTTATGAACTTAACTGAACTGGACAGATTTATTGAAGTAGTTACAGTTGAGGTACTTTAAGATAAGATCTAAGGGTTCCACTGGGTTTATATTTTTCCACAAAAAGGATGGAAATACTTTTAACTTTTAGTGTCACACAGGACACCAGCAGTGGTCTCCTGAGTGAAAGTCCTGTGTTTGTGTAACATTTTGTAAATGAGGGAGAAAACTTCCCAACATGGACACTGGTGTGTGAGCTGCTTTCATTTCTCCACACTGTCACACTCTGAAACATGTACACATGTATTATGGCTCTTCAGGATCATATATGATCATACTGACACTGTTGGTGTTAAACACAAGAAGTCCTGAGGGGCATTCAACAAGTATTAAGAAGTAGAAGTCCTCATTTGTTGATGAAACCCTCGTCGTGTGTGATGTCTTTGTGAAGAAACATGAAGCTCTGCTGACATCTTGTGGCAGCAGCTATTATTCATGTGTTTTGATGTTGCAAATGTCCCGTCAGCATTGTTCTTCTTTGCTTTCAGTTGTTCTTATGCCAGTTAACTTTGTCTCCACAAAGGTAGTTATCTGGTATCAGATGCTGCAGTTTGAGTACCATTATACAGACAAAGCTTTGTATTAACTCTTTCATACTGTTCATGTAACATCTGAGCAGTTTTGACATTTGACAGCAGTAACAACATCCTAAATGCCATTCTTTTAGCCTGACATTTGATTACTTTTCCTGAGGTGACCCAAAATGTACAAAATAAAAGTATTTAAAAATCTTATTTACTTACTTACTTTTGTGCAGGTGCGACAATTTTTTGAATTTTGAGGTTGTTCTGGGTCAAATTTAACTTTCATCTATTGAAATTAATTACACATGACATGTCTGTATATATATTTTATAAGACAGTAGCAACAGAGTTAAAGGGAAACCTTTATAATGTTGCCCAGTATCAAGGTTAATTTCCGAGGTTCTCACAGAGACAGGTACCTGTTGGTCACCAAAGTGTTGTGGGAAAATCTCAAAACAGTGAAAGAGTAAAACTGGTCATCAGGTGTCTTGACATGATACGCACCAGGTGGCGACAGTTGTTGATATAGTAGGCAACAACCCACCTCATCAAATACCACCACTTTGTAAGTGGATGCCGCCACACAGAGGCACCCTTCACAGCGGTATGACACACACCAGCCAGCAGCAGTTTGTAACACCACTGTTAATTACTGTCATATAAAGAATGTGAAAGTCCATATAGTGTGGGTGGGGAGGGTGATGGATGGGTCAAACAACCTCCAGACTTTCACCCGGGAACACACTGTTTCCGCGTGAAACCAAAAGTCAATGAAGTTATTTAAATAACAACATAGTGTGCTAGAAATGAACACACCTTGTTCTTTTTGCTCCCCTCCAGAACCCTCTCATCAAGACACCCTTCAGCAAAATGTACCAGCACGTGTACACGTACAGGGACATATACCACAAGACATCTGACATTCCTGACTGTCTTCCCACTGTGGACCATGTGATATTCTGTAAAGTTTATGTTCATGTGTTTGTGTCCACTTCCTGTTTTATTTTGAAATGTGTTCTCATTGTGTTTAGTGTTTCTTTTACTTCCTGAGTTTTCCCACCTTTGTTAATGACCCCATGCTTTTCACCTGTGTCTTGTTCCACTCACCTGTGTGTAGTTAGTGACCAGCCCTTGTGTATTTAAAGCCCAGTGTTTCCCCCAGTCAGATGCCAGCTTGTCACTGTCGCCCTGGTGTGTTCATGCTTCCCAGTCCTTTCCTCTTGTTTGAGTTCTTGATTTTTGACTCTGCTCAGATTTATGGACTTTGCTTTTTGTGTGATTAGTTTCTGTGAATGGACTTTTCTGCCTTCGTTGACTGCGTTCACGTGTTTGAACCCCTGACCTCCTAGGTAAAGATTTGGATTTGATAAACTGTTCTTGCTAAAGAATGCTTCAGATTACAGTAACACAAATTACAGTAACAACACTAACATTCACAAAGCAGTAACAACCAGTGGGTCAGGGTCACACTCTGGGCCTAGTTTTTTAAACAGTAGTGTATTTAATATAAATATTCAAAATATATAAGATATTAAGTGTTTAAGGAGAAACAAAAGTTAAGTTATGCACAAGAATAAACTAAAACTGAACTGAAATGGAGGGATCAACGTCATATTGTGTATATAACAATGAGAAATAAAATTGCACAACAATCAATCAATGAATTTTATTAATAAAGCCCAATATCACAAATCACAATTTGCCTCACAGGGCTTTACAGCATATGACATCCCTCTGTCCTTATGACCCTCACAACGGATAAGGAAATACTCCCCAAAAAACAAACCCTTTAACGGGGGGGGAAAAAAACAAAAAAAAACATGACATTGACAAGTGATTATGACACTGAAAAGTAATATTTCACATGATGTTGAGAAATGATTGTACACAGTATTGAAGAGGAGTATAGTTCATCATGTCAAAGTAATAATGCACCTTGTTGTCAGTGTCCTTTGTTTCAGCTCTCCTCTGTCCATAAAGATAAAGACTGTTAATCACTGTATTTATCAACCATACATTTTCTCATCACATTCAGTGAGCATCAAGCATCACTTTTATGTGTGTTACATTACACAGCACACATCAGATCTCGCATGTCTTTGAGGACATGGTTTGTGTGTTTTATTCACACAGTGGTGTGTAAGATTAAGTTTGATACTGAGGTTATAACAGGAACATTGAGCGAGGTTTTCTTTAATCAATCAATAAAATAATAGGTTTTATTTTAAAAAAAAGCAGGATTGAAAATGAAGCTGGGTGTTTTGGTGATTTGCACATGAAAAGATGTGCAGATGTGTCACAGGATAGATTAAATACTTGTTTTAAAGATGTCTATTTTACTTGCCAACCATTGTTCAAACAGCATATCAGTGATACTGTTCAGATTAGCTAGTGTCTGAATACAAATGCTGCACCTGCTAGAAACATACAGTAGTTTGCATCAGACTAATTTCTAACTAGTGTCTTACACATCTATGTATCTTCTTGCCCTTGTACACACAAGTTATTCTTGTCACAAACTAACTGAGTGAATGTGACCAAAAGAAAGTTCACACCAGACACTTCCTCTCTGGGTGCCAATGGTGTCTTGAGAACTTTGTCGACAGCAGTCCACCTACACATCTCATTATACCATGTCTATAAATCAGCTCTGAGAAACATACAGTAGGCTCGTTAAAATATGCATACCTGTTATATTTTCATCAAAGAAATATTAAAAAAGAAAAAGTGTCTAGATATGGCCAGTTAAAAGAACACTACGTATTGATAAAACATCAAACTAAACATTTTATGTGTAGAGTCTTACACTTACACATCAATGCATTATATCTTCTTGATCTTATATACACACGTGTTGTACTTGTCACAGTCACAGAAGTTGACACTAGTTATAAATAATAACTTCAATGAATGTCTGCTTCCTTCCTGTCTGAGTGTCACTAGCTTTTCTTGAGAACTTTGTCGACACCAGCCCACCAACACATCTCATTATACCATGTCTATAAATCAGCATTTACTTCTGCTGTTCTGCTGCCAGTCAGCAGTACGGGGATGATTCATGAAACTTTTTGACAGTGTTCAAAATTTTGAAACACATACCAAAGTATGGAAATGATCATAATACCTGGAGGAAGATGAATAAGGGAAATGGGATAAGGAGGAAGACAGAGCAGAAAATGAGTGGATGCAAGTCAGATGTTAGCAGTGCAATAAGAGAGTTGATTAAAGATAAGGCCCAGACCATAATGGAGACCAAAGACCAAAGACTTTATATTTCTCAAAGTTATGTGTAAATAAATATTCCTTTTTCTCAGAATGAGTCTCTCTTGATTGAACTGCCTACACTGCAAACCAACCCAAAAAAGATAGACAGGGGGGTTAAAAAGCTCCTAAAAGACAGTCTGATAATAAACAAAAGGACATGTGTGTCAGTAATGGCAAAGCATTTCAAAGATGGAGAGAAAATGTTGATAATAGTTTAGCCTTCTGCTAACCAGAGCCAGAGACTACAAGTAGCAGGAGAGAGTACTATATTGTTACTGGTATGTAGCCTATTTATAGAAGTGGTTGGTCAAGAACACCTTGAGGGAATTGATTTAAATTTGGCAAAAACATTCACTGGGACTGTAGAATAAACTAATTAGAATTTGGTGGGCAAAGGTCAAGGGCACTATGACCTCACAAAACATGCCGGGCCATAGCACAAGAATTCATATTAAAATTAGGACAAAATTTAAAAAAAAAAAAATAGCAAAAGGGTTAAAGGTAAACTTCAGTGTGACATCATAATTTTGTGAAAAACAACAATAACAAAAAACATTTCTGGCTGTTACTCAGCTTTGCTGCATGATGCTCCCCCTTTCACACTTTACACTGTTCTGTCGATAAAAGGCACCCCACTCACACACACACACACACACACAAAAATAAAAATAATCTATAAGAAACTGCGTGAGTCTAATGGTCACACATATTGTATGTCGGACCTTTTCTCTCTTTCTCAAATGAGGAGGTGCAGATTATTATCAACCTACTGCACACATATTTACTGTAGATTGGTGGTTCGCAGAGGACAAATCATCAGATACTGGTGTAGAGGAATCATTCAAGTTGGGTCTTGCAGTTTTCAAAGGTAAATGTGTGATGTTACTTTATCTTGTACAGATAGATTAGTAACAAGGACAAAAGAACTGCAAAAGGTCATGAAAATGAATAAACTGTAAGAAAGGTACAGTTTGGGACTGTAACTCTACAGAATACTGTGACTAAAACATTAATGTTTTATTTGATTTGATTTTTTCTCTTTTTCCTTAAAATGTGAGAATATTAAGTGTCATTGTCTAACAAGAACAAAAAAGCAATATGAAAAAAGATAAAGAGAAAAAAGGGCGGCACGGTGGTGTGGTGCTTAGCACTCTCGCCTCACAGCAAGAGGGTTGCCGGTTCGAACCCGGGCATGGGAGCCCTTCTGTGCGGAGTTTGCATGTTCTCCCTGTGTCAGCGTGGGTTAGGGTTAGGTCTCCGGGCACTCCGGCTTCCTCCCACAGTCCAAAGACATGCAGATTGGGGACTAGGTTAATTGGTGACTCTAAATTGTCCGTAGGTGTGAATGTGAGCGTGAATGGTTGTCTGTCTCTATGTGTCAGCCCTGCGATCGTCTGGCGACCTGTCCAGGGTGAACCCTGCCTCTTGCCCGATGTCAGCTGGGATAGGCTCCAGCCCCCCCGCGACTCTCAAAAGGATGAAGCGGTTAGAAGATGAATGAATAAAGAGAAAAAACATGAGGAGGAGACAGGATGGCAGCGTGAGACCGCGAGACCACTGTGAGATTTTGAGATTCAACATGGCGGTGCCTAGCTGCTAGATTAGATATCAACAAACTAGCCAAACAAATATAATTACCTAGGACTCATGGAGTCCTAGGTAAGCTCATGGAGAGAATGCCAAGAGTGTGCAAAGCAGTAATCAGAGCAAAGGGTGGCTATTTTGAAGAAACTAGAATATAAAACATGTTTTCAGTTATTTCACCTTTTTTTGTTAAGTACATAACTCCACATGTGTTCATTCATAGTTTTGATGCCTTCAGTGAGAATCTACAATGTAAATAGTCATGAAAATAAAGAAAACGCATTGAATGAGAAGGTGTGTCCAAACTTTTGGCCTGTACAGTGTATATATATATATATATATATATATATATATTGGGGCTGCACTATTCTTGAAATAAATAAATATATGTATGTATATTTCATTCAAAATGGTTCTCTGACACATTCCTCCTGCAACAGATAATCAAGCATTCCTGCGATTGCAATGCAATTAATCGTGCGGCCCTGGTATATATGTATGTATATATGCAGATGTATATGTATGTACATGTTGATATATGGATATATATGTGTATATATAATGAACACAACACTGACTTAGTGAAAAGGGAAAAAAAAGGAAAAGAAAAATCTCACAGGGTGTGAATGTACACTTCACATACTCCACCCAGCATTCTCCCTTTCCTTCTCTATTTTTTTCCCTCCTTCATGTCTCCACACACAGATCATTCTCGATACCCACACACAGTATGATAAAACCCCCACTATGTCAGTGTCACACCTAAATTTGGTTTCCTGGAATGTACATGGCACCCGCTCACAGGCGAAAAAAATTAAAGTGATGGACTTTGTCACAAAATTGAAAACAGATATTTTTCTCCTACAAGAAACCCACTTGCTAAAGTCAGAAGAAAAATCTCTTAAAGATCCAAATTGTAATCAAAATTTTTCATCCTGCTATAGCAACAGACAAAGAGGTGTCTCTATCATGGTCCACAAGAGACTACCATTTACTTTAAACAGCACGGTAACAGACCAGAAGGCCGCTACATCATTATTCAGGCAACAATCTTTAATAAATTATATACAATCGTTAATCTGTATGCCCCTAATAATGATGACCCAGCCTTCTTCCACACAATCTTCTCTCTACTATCTAACCTGTCAGACAGCTCGACAGCTATAATTGGAGGAGACTTTAACACAGTCCTAAATGCTTCATTAGACCGATCTAGTAACTCAGTACACACAAAGCAATCACAATAGGCCAAGGTAATACAGGAATATATGGATGATTTTGGGCTTGGCGATGGCTGGAGACTCAAATACCCATCGAAGAGGGAATATACTTTCTTCTCCCCTGTGCATCGCTCATTTTCAAGAATTGACTTTTTTCTCTTAAATAACTCCATCTCACAAAAAATTACCACAAAAATACACCCGATCATTATCAGCGACCATGCACCAATATCACTCAATCTGCAAATAGAAACCACCCATAAACGGCCCCCAACATGGCGCTTTAATATCTCTTTACTTAAAGACCCAGACTTTGACAAAATGGTGAGACAGGAGTGGGCAAACTTTCTGGAAGACAATGACTCTCCAAATTTATCTCCATCTTTTAATATGGGAAACTGGGAAGGCAGTAATCAAAGGGAAAATTATATCATACTCCTCCTACAAGACGAAACAGGAATTGCAAGCAGAAAAAAACATTGAGGAAAAAATTAAACAACTAACACAGGAATATGCAAACAATCCAAGTGATCAAGTATGGACCCATCTACAGTGTACAAAATCACAACTGGACAATATTCTATCAAAGAAAACTGAATTTATCATACAGAAACTAAGATATAATAATTTTGAACACAGTAACAAATCAGGAAAGTTTTTGGCTAATCAGCTCCAACGCAATAAAGAAAAATCTCTGATACCAACAATCCAGGGGCCGTCCGGAAATTACACACAATCTCCTCAGGAGATCAATCAGATTTTCTATTCTTTCTACCATAATTTATATTCAACGGTAAACAATCCGAACCCAGAAGATATTCAGGCTTTTCTCGACAACCTAAATTTACCTCAGTTATCCACGGAACACAGAAATATGTTAGACGCCCCCCTGACTATTAATGACCTGCAGAGCGCATTAGACAAAATGCCAACAGGTAAGGCTCCAAGTCCAGACGGCTTTCCTGCCGAATTTATAAAACATTTCTGGACAATATTAGCACCACTTTTTATCAGGACAGTGACAGCAATCAAAAAGAACGGAGGTATAAGACCTCACATCAATACAGCAGCAATCAAATTATTACTAAAGCCAGACAAAGACCCCACACTTCCTTCTAGCTACCGTCCTCTATCACTAATCAACAGTGATATCAAAATTATCTCAAAGGCATTTGCTTCTAGACTGGAGAAAATAAACGCATCAATAATTCATAATGATCAAATGGGCTTCATTAATGGCAGACACTCAAGTAATAATGTCAGAAGAGTTCTTAATCTGATAAGTAAAGTACAACGTGTTAATACAAAAGCAATTATTCTGTCACTTGATGCAGAAAAAGCCTTCGACAAGGTCAACTGGTCCTTCCTATTTGCCACCTTGAGTGGATTTGGCTTTGGAGAGTCATTTTTCCAGTGGGTATCAGCCTTATATAATTCCCCTAAGGCCACAGTCACCACCAACAGGATCACATCTAAAAGCTTCATTTTGCAGAGAGGAACCAGACAAGGGTGCCCACTCTCACCTCTACTGTTTGCAATATTCATCGAACCATTGGCTATGGCAGTCTGTCAGAACAGCAGGATCATAGGTATCCATTCCGCCAATTCAGAGCATAAAATTAATCTATATGCCGACGACATTTTACTTTATCTACAAGAACTGAAATCGTCGTTACATGAAGTATTTAATCTCATAACAAATTTTTCTAAACTTTCGGACTACTCCATCAACTGGTCCAAATCGACAATACTGCCAATAACGGAGAACTCTTGGAATCCTGCAGACCTGATCCTGATGCAGGATTTTGCAGGAATCCTGCAAAAATTTTCTCTCCCTGTGGGCAACATAAGATATCTTGGCATAAATATTTCGCCCAAACTATCAGACCTGGTCCACCTGAACTTTAGCCCGCTGCTAGATAAGATCCGTGGTGACCTGAAGCGCTGGAATAACCTTCCCATCTCCCTCCTGGGTCGAATAGCCACAGTTAAAATGAAAATTCTACCCCAAATTAACTATTTTTTTTCCATGATTCCATTCACACCCACATCGAAATGGCTCCTGTCATTAGATTCTGCAATTATAAAATTCTACTCAAAGAACAAAACAGCAAAAATTAGCCTAAGCACCCTTCAGAAAAACAAATTGGAAGGGGGACTGGATGCTCCTAACTTTAAACATTACTATTTAGCTAACCAGCTACAATACCTATTGAAATGGTTATATCCTAACGAAGACTACAACTCCTGGCTTGAACTAGAACAGGCGGACTGCAACAATATAAAACTCTCTGACCTCCCGTTTATCACCACTACACTCAGACGTCATAACTGTTTTAAGAACCCAATGATTGCTTCCACCTTATCAGCCTGGTGGAAAACACTAGAAATCACAAACTCTCCGATAGAGCCTTGCTTGCTCTCTCCAATTTGGCACAACCCGGATTTTGAAATTAACAATAGACCTCTCCATTTTAGCTCATGGGAGATGAAGGGAGTAACTCATCTCCATCACCTTTTCCAAGATAATATACTTATGACATACACAAACCTATTTCAAACTTTTGAAATAAGAAATGGAAATTTTCTATAATATTTACAATTGACAAAAACAATCAAGAGGAGAATTCCAGCGCCTCAGGACACTTTGCAGCCACCAGAATTTGTCAAACATATTACAAAGCTTTCTCCGAGTAATGAGAAGAACCTTTCTAAGATTTATAAATTACTGTCAAAGACCAGTTCTATACATTTACCAATTTTAAAATGGGAAAAAGAGCTGGGTGTATCACCGGACCCTGACTTCTGGACTCAGATATGCAAAAATACTTTTAAGATGACGAGACACACTAATATACAACTTATCCAATTTAAAGTACTCCACAGAACACACATCACCCAACAAAAGATGAATAGAATGGGCTTTAGTCAATCTGACACATGCACTCAGTGTACTCAGAACACTGCTGACACCTACTTTCATGCACTCTGGTTATGTTCACCTGTCCAGCACTTCTGGTCAACAGTCACTCAAAAACTCTCCTCCATTTTGGACTGCAGGATCCCATTATCTCCCAACCTGTGCTTAATTGGTGACTTGATGACAATTGACCTCCCAAACAGCCACTGCAACTCTCTTCTTGTAGCTCTCGCCATCGCCAAGGAAACAATCCTAGTCAATTGGAAAGATAAACAGACCCTCAACATCAACCATTGGCTCAATCTCCTTGTAGAACATATTTCGCTGGAAAAAATATCTGCTGGCCACAGAAACCAATTAACATACTTTACAGAAAAATGGTCACCATTTATTCACTCATTAAACATGTCTGTATAGTGCCACTCAGCCTGTGAGCATATGCCACCTGTACATATAAATATTACTCAGACTGTTGTGTAATACGTAACATGTTTCTGTTAATGATGTAACCCCTAATCCCTCTATCTCTCTCACCACAATATACCACAGCGGTTCATCAGAACTCAAGGTCTTAAGCATGTATTAGGTGCACCTTCTCCCCCTTGAATCCGGGCCTGCTCCCTGGCTCTGTGGGGGATCGCGGGGCCGGGCGGTTTCCCCTGGGGGCGGGTGCGTCTGGACTGCTTGCCCTGCTTGCCTGGGGAGGGGCGGGGTCCCCTCGTGCTCCCTGGGCCCGGGGTGGGGTGGCCGGTCCCCCCTGGGGGGCTGTTTCCACCCCTGATGGTGCGGGGTGGGTGGGCTCCCCCCTTCTCTCCGCTCCCGCCCTTCCCCCTCCCTCCTCCCGCCCCCCTCTCCCCGTCCCTCCCTGCTCCTTTCTCCCAGCCTCGAGTGGGCCCGGGGTCCTCCCCCGGGCTGTGGGGCCTGGCGTGGGGGCTGGGTGCTGCCCGCGGGGGATGTTCTGGTGCTGCACAGTGTGGGCCTGCCCGTTGGTGTGCGGCCGGTGGTGGGGGGCGGGTCGGAGGGGCTGGGGGTCCGGCTTTGGGTCTGTGGAGGTCTCGGGGGTGTACTGGCGGGGTTGCGGGCTGGCCTGTGGTCCTGCGTGTCGGGGTTCGGGGGGCTGGGTGGGGCCCGTCATCCGTGCACCCTGGTGGCGCGCCTCGTCCTTCTGCAGAGGGACTATTTGCTGCGGGCGGTGTGGCCTAGGTCGTAGGTGTTTGTGTTTGTGTGTTTGTTTGTTTGTTTGTGTGTTTGTGTGTTTGTTTGTGTGTTTGTGTGTTTGTTTGTATGTTTGTTTGTCCTCCATCTTCTCTGCATGCACTGGCACTATATAACTCAGGACTTAAGCACCTGCCCCCTCCGCCTTGCTTGTTTCCTTACTTTCCCCTTGACACACTTTGGTGTATCACGGCCCTCTCTGGCTCATATTAGGAAGTTTTTCCAATAAAGGCTGCTAGGCTAGTCTCCAGGGAGGGTGGGTGATGGTCACAACCACGCATTATGGGTATAAAATACTTGACTGCAAGATTAACAGTGCATCAATCTTCACAAGAAGCTTACACCCTTTTGTGGCGCTATGAAGCTATGAAGACCAATGTAGTTGTGAAAAAAACAGAGAGAGAAAACATGAAAAAGACTATGCAGTATTTTGAATGTTGTAAAACTGGGTAAAGACAGTAAAACAGTCTTACTACTGTGTAGATACTTCAGGAGTGCAGTCTGACGACAACATGCAGACCTTCTTACAAATTATTGTCATTATTCTTATGTATTCTTCTTCTTCTTCTTCTTCTTCTTCTTCTTCTTCTTCTTCTTCTTCTTCTTCTTCTTCTTCTTCTTCTTCTCCTTCTCCTTCTTCTTCTTCTTCTTCTCTTCTTCTTCTTCTTCTTCTTCTTCTTCTTCTTCTTCTTCTCCTTCTCCTTCTCCTTCTTCTTCTTCTTCTTCTTCTTATTATTATTATCATACATTGTTCTGTCTTGTACTTAATAACAATATGATTATTCATGATTAATGTCATGTAACCCAGGACTTGTTACACTCAGGTCATTATTAAGTTAATGCAAGAATATGAATCAGTACACAAAACACAAAGTGAATTCATCTGTCATGTAACCCTTCTCATCCTAAATCAGAGGGCAGAGGTTCATTCAAAAAGTAGTGAGGCATCGAGTACAGAAGACAGACAACACATCCCAAACCAACGTACATTAATATTAAACATTACAATGAATTACTGAAACAACATGACGATGTTCTGTGACTGCAGTAAAGACCTCACAGCAGCACGTACGTCACCAAGACTTGTTATATTATCTGAAAATGTAATATTTGATCAAACATCATCAGCAGATGATTTGATTTGATTTGATTTGAATGTGGGTATAATGTTTATGCATGTGTGTGTGTGTTGCAGCTCACAGCTTTGGTGATGTCACTGAAGGATGTCAGGTAGAGGTTAAACAACATGCTGCCTTTCTATAACCTGATCTCTTCAACTACAGGTTTCACTCTGAAGAATGGAAGATCTACACATTAACAACACTTCACAAGACAACAGCAACTACCACAGCAACATCATCTTTGGCTACAATGATTACCGTGTAGAAGCAGGATTCATTATCTTTACATGCATATTCATCGGCCTTCGGCCTTCCTTTAACGCTCATGGCCATCTACGCTCTTTATTCGCAGGTATGAACATTACAACTGAGACTTATCCATTTACTCTTTGTGTCATGTGTCACTCTGTTAGGGCCGTAGTTGGCTGTCTGTAGCTCTGGTTTTAGTGGTGTGTACGGAGTTGGTGCTCGTCGGTTATTGACGGCTGTTTTTTAACCAATTTGGCACGTTGAATCAGCATCTGAGATGCCAGAGAAAATCTGAAAATCAAAATCACTCTAATTGGTGCACACGAAAAAAAGCAGAAGTGAGGAAAGTAAACAAACAGCTAAAGTCAAGAGGGAGTGAGACGGCAACAGTCTTGTTTTATTAGAATTTGTTTTTATTTATTTTTTGCTATTAAGCCCATCAGCAGAATGGTTTGTAATGGACTTTGTTACTTTTTACTAGCACATGGTAAAAATCCTTTGTTCTTTCAAAATCAGGTTGTGTTGTCAATGTGGTAACTGTCCAGGTAGCGTCTCGAATCTGTCCTGTCAGTCTCCCAGTTTCCCTTCTTGAATGATGAATACAGACTACCACAGGACATATGTGTTAGTTGGCCATTGGCTGCAGTCTTCGCAGCGTCTTCAAGAGCAACATTTTGGCCAAGACAAAGTCACTTTGAACAACACAGTGGTCTGCATGTGTCTACACTACTTCTTTGATGTTTATTTGGTGTGTCTGGGCTGCAAAGGACCTTGATCTGTGCTGGGGGCCAAGTGTCATGGGGCTGCGATCTTGTTATAACTTTACAGCAATAATTCACTGCATGACTTAAATGTACATGAAACTGATTGGATTCCAAACACATGCAGCTCACTTGTGACTCCATCCCAACCTTCTCTTAACCTGTGGAGGTTCATGTCACAACTTTACACTTAATTACTCCAGGAAAAAAGTTTTAGTAGGTTTTTTTATTTAAGAACAATTAAGAATGTGTGAAATTCTATAGATATTCATGGTCCCCAGAGAATGAAGCTCACTTTCCTGTTCATCTCTGACCAGCTCATTCTCACTGTGACCTCGTCACATGTCCACCTTTGGTCATGGACTTTCCACGTCCACATATGACGTCCAAGGTACCCTGGGTGTGTTGGTTGTTGACGTCCTGGGACGCCGTGTCAACTTCAGCCTGTTACATGCATTGTCTGTTTTCAAAATAAACTTCTGTTTTCACAGGAAATGAACAGTTTGCATACAGTCTCTTTCAAAATAAAAGCACCACATCGGTACAACGCTACCAACTGATGTTTTTGTCCTTCAACAACACACATGTGGCTGGGTTTAGAAAAAAAGAAGAGGGTTTGGCTTCATCTTGCAGGAAGGAAACACCCTAATTGGTCTTCTGTCCCCTTAACTTGCACTGTTGTCCTGTTGCATTTCCTCCGATCCCGACGGCCACCGTTATTGTCCAGCCGGGTATCATGCCAACACGAAAGGATGTCATTTTTTTTTCAGTTTCCAACAACAGAGGTCTCTGACCAAGTGTTGGTATTCAATGGCTTCAGAGTGAGACCAGGTTGCCCTGACTTCTCCTTTACTTTGGTACCATAATGTATCTATCAAAACTAATGTAATTTCCATCATATGTCAGTGGAAAACAAAAGCAACCTCTGATAACATGTCTTCTTCCTGTATCTGCACGATCCTCCCTGAAATTTAAGTGTAATAAGGAGAGAGGTTCACCTTACAAACACAACCATGTCACTCAAACTGTGACTCCAGTCTGGAGCATCTGTTGGATAAATACAGCACGTGTTTGGTCCAGAATGCATCATGTCTTTGTCTGAAAAAAAAGCTGCAGTAAATCTGGTTCTTATGCTGTGTTCACACTAATGGTGACAAAGCATTACGAAACTATAAACTGATGCCAGACACTTGTCACCAAATGACCAGCATGATGCACTACAAATCAAGCTGGCCACATCTGTTCAGCACTATAATAACACGATGAAGCATCAACAGATCATATGTTCTTGTTTCATCATATTGGGTTCTTCTCTTTCTTCCGTAACTTTGTTCTGTTCTATCTGAAAGAAAACCTTCCTTGCCATGAGCCAAAATTTAATTATTAGCTCTCATGCTGTATCAACTACTTTAACCAGCGCGTTGATCAACACTTCAATTGTGACTTGGCGACAATGCAGCTAGCCATACTGCAGCTGTGCTGCTCATAGTGTGAACAGGGCATAAGTCTTGTTACTATTGCGATTGGCCAGTTTGTCAGTTTGTATGTGGTATTTCTGACAGCACAAAAGACAGATTTTGGAGGAGGTGGAGTTCAGAACATGTTTACAGCTGCTTGTTTACATTCCTTTCTCCTGCAGGTGAGAAATGATCATGTTGCTCCGATCAACATCATCAGCCTTCTCATTTCGGACCTTATTCAGTTCTACTGCATGATCGTTGAGGTGGTGCAACCTGAGGATTCAACAACAGACACTATCTTCACTCTAATTTACATCTATAGTCTGGGGGCCAGTGTTGGCTTCATGGTGTGTGTCGCCCTGGAAAGGTAACTGTCTGTCTGTCCAGTATGTGTGGAGCTCCTTCTGTCTGACCTTTGTTGGACTGCAGATTTCTGAAGGTGTGTCTGTCTTGTATTTCAGGTATTTGGTCATCGCCTGCCCACTGTGGTACCGCTTCAGACGAACCTTCAAGATCTCTGTGCTGGTCTGTGTCGTGGTCTGGGTCCTTCCTGCTCTCTGTCTCCTCAGTGTCTCTTTTTGCTCTAATTATCATATTAAAGACATCATCTTCACCGTCTTTTTACTCCTTCCCCTCCCACTGCTCACATTCTTCCTGGGTGGGACCCTCAGAGCTCTGTCTGCCTGCATCTCGGTCCCATCTGACGAAAAACGACGAATTGTAGGACTGTTGGTCCTGGTGCTGCTGATTTACATGCTGCTGTTCCTGCCCAGCATCATTTGGTTACTGAGAAAGGGAGATAAAATGAACACCTTCCTCACTGAAATGTCTTTCACTTTAATTAAGTTGAGTCCTCTTGCAGACTTAGTTCTGTATGTTTTCATGAGGAAAGGTGCCATAGACAGGCTCTTGGCCGCTGTGTGTTGTTGCAGAATGGACAGCAATGAAACCAGCAGAACGGCAGTATCAGTGGTGACAACACATCCACAGTCAGCTTCAAGTAGGCAGAGACAGAGGGACACAGAGACAGAGATAGAAGAGGAAACAGAAGACATGTAGGCTGACAGGAAGGATAGAGACACAACAGATTATGTCCTCTACTGACATGATTTCCGGTAAGACACCTAACTGTAGATAGCAGGAAGTCTTGCCCTGACTCTGCTGTGGGAGTTCTGCTCACTGGGAAATTTGTGATGGCTTCAACAAATGTTAATCAAATATGTTTTCCATAAATTTAGCTGTGTTGATGTCTATCATTATTATCATTAATCACAGAAACAAACCAGATATTATTTTTGATTCACTGAGCTCATTAAAGCTGCCACACTGTCTTAAACTAAACCTTTATTTAGACTTTAACACAGAAAGAGCATCTTAACAAGTCTGCTGGACTTTTTACTGCTTTAGTCTCTCATATTCATTTTCATGAGGTTGTTTACTCTTCTCTGTTGTAATTATTTTCAGCAAGTAATAAACTAAATTGCATACTATTTGTTTTGGGGGTTTTTTTTATTGTTTTGGTGTTTTATTGGTTACTATTTAACTGTGACTGGCAGCATCAGGAGGAAACACAGCGGGACAACAACATAAGTTAAGGCAGCAGAGGTCCAAGTGAGATGGCCAGGAAGGGTGGTGGATGGATCCAACAACCACTGACCTTCAATTAGGAGGCCGGTGTTCACTTCCTGTATGATTTTTCCCACCCACGTGTGTGTGTGTTGTTGAAGGAAGAAAAAATATCAATTAACTGTGTCGTACCAACGTAGTATGTTTACTTTGAAAGAGACTGTATGCAAACTGTACATTTCCTGTGACCAACGCACCCAGAGTACCTTGCACGTCATAGAAAGTCAATGACCAAACGTCCTTATGTGACAAGGTTGTGTGTGTTGGTAAAAACAAGGGGCCCTAGAATGGAGTCACCTGTCAAAGGATTGGGTCACGTCCAGCTTAGAATTAGGGACAATTGCAGATGACTGTTGAGGTCTGATGGCGAGCAGGGATGACTCAAACTGGACCCATGTAGGATGACTGTCATAAATAAAAACAGAAGTGATGAGCGGATGGAATAAACTGTCACTGCTGTACACAGAGAATATGAACAGCCAGATGTTAATCAAAGGAGTACATATGTGTCTTTCCTGTTGATGAAATCCACCCCTCTGACTAACTTTCCATAAACTGTGTTCTTTCCTGCCTACCTTTTTCTTTAGAAGAATGTGTACAGTAAATGATCGGGAAACTACCACCATATTTGCTGTAGACTGTTTGGATCCCAACTTGGAGCAGGGTGATCTAAGTCACTGTGGTCTCGGAGCTGTCAAAGGTACATTTTCTGACATAATTTATTTGAACTGAGGGCATACAGTGGACTGCTGTTACTTCATTTGCTTGTTTTTTCCTCTTCCTCTATTTCGTTAAATGATCACTTTCACCACAAAAGGACCATTTGTGTAATAATTACTCACCCCGCAGTTGCTTGCCCTGCAGAAATGTTTTACATGGTAAGGTTTTATTGAAAAGTCATGTGTTTGTAAAGTACTGAGCGTCCCACTGGATATATTGGACTTGGATTGTTCTACATGAGTTGTTTGAGAGTTTGTTTTGGGATGTTTTGATTTAGTTTGTTCTCTGTTTTTCTCATATGCCTTCAGGGTGAACATATGATGAGTAATTCATGTACAAATAATCATCTTGTGTGTTCGGTATTCCTTTATCTTAAATATATGTAAATTTGCAGTGTTTTGTTTTAAATGTTTTTTTCTCTTCCTTTTCATAGTTATATGTAATTATACTCTTTTTAGGGGCCAGCTCTGCCGACAGGCCTTTTATTATTTGCCAGTATTCTCCTCCTTCTCTTTCTAAAGAAACCACCCATTTGACGTGAACTCTACAAAGTAAATTCTGTTTTATAAATTTCTCAGTCCACCACAAAGTAACACAACACCATGAGAAAACAAATGGCTGCAAATTGTTATTTTCCTCAGGGCTTCTCAAATCTTAAAGGAGAGGTTCTTTATGAATGCAGATAAATCAGATAATGAAATAATATTACTACACAATGCAAACACGGTCTGACACCAGGGTATTAAATAAATAAATAAAAATACATATAAAAATAAAGATAAATCAGGGTACAGGCACACAGATAAAGAGATATATTCAGTCAGAAAATTCAGGGAAGAAAGTTGTGTAAATTTCCATAATATATGGATATATCGGTATTGTTTATCAGCCAAATGAGTTGTGATATTAGCATATCGGATACCAGGGAAAAATCCAATATTGTGCATGTAGGAGAGAATAAAACTTGAGAAAATAGCTGATAACAAACACATTTTTAACTATATAATATGTGGAATGAAGAACATGAGGTAAAGTAAGGAAGAAGATGATGGTGGTGTTAATGTGCAGAAATTTCAGTCTACATATCTGGAAAATGGTCACAAACACTCCTCTTCTCGTCATTATTACCATTGTTGTTGTTGTTGTTGTTATTAATATTATTGTTTTTATGAATATGTGTGCTGTTCTGAAGCTATACACAGTTATGTAACCGATTCAGTTAGTGATGTTTTAGTGTGTAATAAGAACATACAAGTGTATCTCAGACCTAAAAATAATAACTCTTTTCAAGCTGTTAGATTTTGTTTGTAAGGAGAGGGTAAAGAGGAAGGACATGAGGAAAGACAGAGGTGAGCATGACATGCAACAAAGGGCCCTCAATCGTTTTCACTATTAAATGTTGGTAGATAATACAGATGGTTCGTCAGTCATGTAAACCTCCTCATCCAAAATCAAAAAGGCAGATATCGGATATCACACAACATGTTTCCTCTATAAAACCTGTTCTCTTTAACAACAGGCTTCATTCTGAGAAAAGGAAGATTTCCACATTAACAGCTACCCAAAAGAGGAACTGAGGACTTGTGAAAGCAGTCAACGTCATTTGCTAGGATTATCACATCTTTCAATGCACGTACCTACAATAATGCATCCTGTCCCATTTCACCCTGTAGCAGCCTGGCCACCAAATTACCAAAAATCTGTTAGGGGCACTCCTGACACTCTTGGCAGGGTGCACATGACTGCAGTTCTAAACATAAATAGGCACATACACGTAAACAAAGTGGAAATTGCATAATGAACAGTGAGTAAGAAATTGCAGCCCTGGTAACAATCACACTGTGCAATAGGGTGTCATACATATTTATTCTTGACCCTTTTCTGCTTCTTCCTGAGAAGAGGAGGTGTGAGTTACTACAAACCAACTGCATGACGTCACCACCACCTTTTACTGTAAACTGTTTGTATGCACAGTACAAAACTTTACACGCTGCTGTGGGAAACTCATTCAGGTCGGGCGTTGCAGCTTTCAAAGGTAAATTCGTGACATTACTTTTTTTTAATATGAACAGATTAGTAACGACAAAAAGACAAAAGAACTGCAAACGGTCGTGAAAATGAAATAACTGTAACAAGTGGACAGCTTTGGGCAGAAAACTGTTTAAAACGATTATGTTTTTTTTCACTCTTTTACCTTAAAATGTGAGAAATTTAAGTGTGACTGTGTAACAAAGACAAAAAAAGCAGTTTGAGAAAAGATAAAGAGGTAAAAACATAAAAAAAGAGGGTATTTTCGATTAATTAAAACTGGGTGCAGACAGTAAAAACAAAAGTGTTACTACTGTTTAGACATGTCAGGTACAGAGTCCACCTCAGGGCGTGAATATAGACTGTGCAGGCAGTGTTGTTCCTCTGGGGCCAATGACACGGGTGAGGGGGCCTGTGAATGACTCAGCTACACCTGTGTTTATTAAAAAACTAACATTAAATAAATAAAAAGGTGCTATTTGCGATGCAAACCCATCTCTGTCAGAATTTACTTTTCTTTTCTTCTTTTGAGTAAAATAGTCAGTAGCAATCTAACACAATGAAATGCTTATCTTACAAAACTATAAAAACTCTGAATAAACTAAGTATCTTATGCTATTTGGTATTTTTGTCATACAGAGGTATGCAATGAAGACTGTTGGGTGACATGTGTGTCAATGTTGTCTAATGTCAAGTCTCTATTTGATCACGTGACCAGACGATCTGATACAGGCGCTGGTTTAGGCTCAAAAACTGTCAAGACTGACAAGCTGAACACATCTGAAGGTCCAGTGATCAGTCAATGAACAGAAGGAAAACGTGTGTGTGTGTGTGTGTGTGTGTGTGTGTGTGTGTCCTATAACTAGAAACTAGTGTGCATTTGAGCCTGTCTTAACTACCTTACACCACTGGTCTGCCTACAATATGCTTGCAAAGGTCTTTTCAAAAATTTGTCTTATTATTATTATTATTATTATTGTTTTTATTATTATTATTATCATTACATTTTCTGTTTTGTATATGATTATTGCAGATGATTGATGTTATGCAACCCAGGGCAGGTTACATTTAGTTCATTACTCAGTTCATGCTGTCTGGTGAAATGAGAATATGAATCAGTACACAAAACACAAAGTGAATTCATCTGTCATGTAACCCTCCTCATCCTTAATCAGGGGGCAGAGGTTCATTCAACAAGTAGTGAGGCATCAAGTACAGAAGACGGACAACACGTCCCAAACCAACGTACATTAATATTAAACATTACAATGAATTACTGAAACAACATGATGATGTTCTGTGGTTGCAGTAAAGACCTCACAGCAGCACGTACGTCACCAAGACTTGTTCTACTACATAAAACTGCATCATTTATTAAACATTATTTGCAGATCATTTGCAGGTCACTGAATGATATCAGGTAGAGATTAAACAACATGCTGCCTTTCTATAACCTGATCTCTTCAACTACAGGTTTCACTCTGAAGAATGGAAGATCTACACATGACCTACTCCTCACAGGACGAAAGCTGTGATTACACCTACATCACTGGTTATACCTCCAACAACATAATCCACTTTTCCGACAAGCGCTATTATTTTGTCTTTGCCCCCTACGTCACCTACAGCACCAACAACTCCTACGGTGCCTTCTTTTATAATGAAGACGCTGGATCCATCATAAATGTGGTGACATGCATTACCGTTTTTATCAGCCTTCCTTTGACCCTCATGGCTATCTATGCTCTCTACTCTCAGGTATGAACTTAAAGACTGAGTTTTATTTCCTGTTTGTGTCATGTGTTTCCTGTATGCGTCTCTCTGTGAAGGATTGCAAACCTGCGAGACAAAAAAAAAGCACAAACACTCTGGAAGAGAAGCTAAGTTAGTGACATGCATTCATGGGACAATAACTTTTGCAAATTGAGAGCAGAGTAGGAGAGTGGAGCTCAGTTTATCATTGCAAGTCCCCCGGCAGTCTTCATCAGCCTAACCAGGGGCTGGTCCAAGATAAGCCTGAGCCAGCCCTAACTATAAGCTTTATCAAAAAGGAAAGTCTTGAGTCTAGTCTTAATAATGGAGACGGTGTCTGCCTCCCAGACCTCAACAGGAAGATGGTTCTACAGAAGCGGAGCTTGATAGCTGAAGGGTGGATATTTGTGGATGAAATGTTGCTCCACATGTGGCTCTCCGTCTTTCAGGTAGAACTTTGGTAAAATACGGGTCACTGGTAACTAGAGATCCCCAGCTAAAAAGAAAAAAATAAAATAAAATTTGCATGCTATCTAGCCTTAGCTACACTTGCCCATCATTCACACAGAGGAACACATTTGAATTTTGGACAGATACCGTAAAGCATTTAAGCCCAGTCCCGTTTACCCGCCCAGTGCGGCGACACATTTTGACAAATATAGGCCTGTCTCAAGTAGGGGCCCGGTCTGGTTGCCAAACAGTTCATTTTCATAGAAGTTCTGAACTATAAAAGCGGGTTGTTGGCTGCCACAGATTATGTGTCCATTCCTGGATTACCCTGCAATTTATCCATATTCCTTCAGTCTGTAAGAGTCTTCAGATCAATTAATTGATTCTTTTAACAGGATAAAGTGATGATGTGTCGGTATGTTGAGTGCCGTAATCCTCGAGTACCGTAACTCTCTTTGATGCACTGTCTTGTAGTTAGATAAAATGAACTATTCATAATTGATTCATTATTAGACTCACAAGTCAGTCTTTAGACGCTTTGCTTAACTAAAGACTGATGACTTTCTCCCTGAATTTGTGTTTAGATGGGCAGATACAGTTTCAGAGTTTAAAAAAACTACCTACGTTGCAGAACCAATAGTAAATCCACAGGGCGGTCCTTCAGTGGCTCGCTGAACTCTTGTGCTCGTAAACATAGTCCGACTAGAAACACGTGTAGCGGTACAAAATGGCTCAAGTCGCTGTGAGTCCTTCATTTCCACAATCTTGTGGACTGAGCACACGTTTGATAAAACAGAGTTAAATCTCTCGGCATCCATTTTCAAGCTCTCTGTGTGTTTGTTTCCTTGCAGACGGTGTGTTAAACATACTTAAGAAAGGAGTGTCCCCAGACTATCAGAAGGTGGAGATCTCTGATTGTCTGGTGTGAGACTAATTTATTATCTGAAGCTGTTTAAAAACGTAATATTCAGACTGGTTTGAAGAAACAATTTCTTTCCCACCTTTGCTGAGCGACAGTTTTGTGTGGAAGAAATTAAAGGCCAGTCCCAAAAACAGGCCTGTTGATTTAATTTCTTTAAAGCCGCTACAAGGAACTTTTAACTGGATATGCAAAAGTCTCTGGTTTCTGCTGATGTCTGTGTGTGACCTACAACAGCAAATGAGACCATCGGTATGAAGATAAGCTATTTCTATATAGTGTATATCCATACCGTTAGGAAACTGTCTCCGGGTCCGCCCCAGGTCGCTTCCAAGGCCAAACGATTTACGGCACTCAGACAGCACACGTCATCTTACCTAGCTGCTTACATTTATAGTGACTCTTATAAATAGTGGCTATTCCTCCTCCTCGACCCAACGTCCGCGGGGAGTTAAAATAGCAGCAATCATCGGGTAAAAGTTCTGTGAAAGCACTGGACTCACCAACAGTCAGCCACGTCTCAGTCACACAGAGAAAATCCAATCCTCGGGGAGTCAGGAAATCCTTCAGGATAAATGTTTTGTTCGCTAGCGATCTAGCATTTACCAGCCCAATCCTGGCAGGAGCCGGCGGGTCCACGGCGTTAGCTGTCCGGGGAGCCACACACAGAGGCCGCAGGTTGCGCAGATTCACCCTGCGCCAGCGGGGACGAGGAGAGCAGGGGCCGCGGGGCTGGAACACCTCATCTGGGCCGATGACAGGTACCAGCCAGGCATCGACAGGGTCCAGCGAGTGCCGAGAAATAAAGAGGCGAGGCACCGCTCCATACTCAGTCCAAGAAGCCGTGGAAGTGCTCGCCAAACAGGCCTTCAGCCTTACCAGCCAACCAGCGTTTACCCCGGTGGCGGTGGCGCTTACGCCGGAGAGGTGGAGCTGGGATCCCCAATAGGAGCGGGGGCAAAGTTTACCCGTCTTGTTGTTCCATTCATCCCCAAAACAAACACATGCGCGAGCCAGGTAAGCGTCTTTACAACAATACGGGCTAGAGCTCATGGGAAATGTAGGCTTCATTCCAGCAAAACACTACTGCTTTTGTCCACAGGGTCGCCAAAATCAACTCAAAATGAAAGTTCCTTGTAGGGGCTTTAAGTAAATAATAGCCTGGGCTACTAGTGGAAGTTTTCCAATACTGAATTACCAGTTTTATGGGGTGTAACAGAAAAGTAATATAACGAGTAGTGTAATGAGTTGCTGTTGGCAGGGAGTGATAAGTACAGTAATATGATTACTTTTGAAAAGAGTAACAAGTCATAAGTAATATTTTACATTTTCAGTGTAATGAGCCCAACACTGGTTGTAGGGCACTCATCAAAGGAACTGCTGCATGAAGATATGTTGAAAATAGCTGCAAAGCTGCAGCACATCTGGCCCTTTGTCTGGTTACTACAGTGATCGGCACAAAATTTATCAAAAAGATTGAAAAAAGTATCAATGGCTCTGAATACAATTCAATCAGAGACTGATTTTTTTTTATGCTAAAACAAGTATTTATTAACATGTGCATATAAGTGTAGCCCGTGGAATTAGATGCCACACAGGACACATTTACTTCAAGGGTTCTTTGAGCACCACATTTATTTCTGACGACATTTGCAACAGGTCATTCTTTAACAGAGTGTCTCAACTTTTCAGTCCAGGGGAGCAAACAGCTCTTTTGTGGCTGACTTATAATGAAAATGAATATAAAGAAAGAAATAATTTAAAAAAAACAAACAAAAGAAAATACGATAGTGGAATTCCAACAAGCTTCACCAAACATACGCGGGACTTCCCGGAGATTGCACTACTCCACACACAGTCAATTACCATGTACTCGAGAACACCGTGGTCGACGACCAGCCTTCAAAATGCCAGGACACAAACTCCAGTAGTGCCTACAACTTTACACGATGGGACCATCCACTCTGCACATTTCCAGGTTGTCCGCACGTAAAACAGGAAAAACAACTCTGGCGCACATGTGGGGTAACAATAATATTACTACCTACTGCCGCCTTGTGGCCAAAGTCGGCAATAACAATTGAGCCTGTGCCAGTGCACTTACAATCTGTTGTTTCTCACTTTTAAAGGACATTACACCAAAAGGAAAACAACAAAGAACACATGTACTAACACTAAATTAACTAGGGGAATTATATCAACCCTAAAAGGAGAATAATACTGGATTTTACCACCCAGTTACATAATGAAAATATGGAAAGTCTTTCGAGATTAGACACCATACAGATGGACTGCAGGTGATTAATCCATAGTTGAATAAGGAACATTTTTACAATTGTTTTTTTTCTTGTGTTTTCCTGCAGGTGCGAAGTGACCACGTTACTCCAATCTACGTCATCAACCTTCTCGTCTCTGACCTCATTCAGCTCTGCTGCTTGATCGTTGAGGCGACACAGCCGAACGACTGGACGACACATGTTGTCTTTTGTCTGATCTACTATTTTTGTGTGGGGGCCAGTGTTGGCTTCATGGTGTGTGTCGCCCTGGAAAGGTAACTGTCTGTCTGTCCAGTATGTGTGGAGCTCCTTCTGTCTGACCTTTGTTGGACTGCAGATTTCTGAAGCTGTGTCTGTCTTGTATTTCAGGTATTTGGTCATCGCCTGCCCACTGTGGTACCGCTTCAGACGAACCATCAAGACCTCTGTGCTGGTCTGTGTCGTGGTCTGGGCCATTCCTGTTGTCGGTCTCCTCCCTTTATTCTTCTGGAAAAATTGTAAGATTAAAGAGAAGATCTTCACCGTCTTTTTACTCCTTCCCCTCCCACTGCTCATATTCTTCCTGGGTGGGACCCTCAGAGCTCTGTCTGCCTCCATCTCGGTCCAGTCTGATGAAAAACGGCGTGTTGTAGGAATGTTGGTCCTAGTGCTGCTGATTTACACGCTGCTGTTCCTGCCCACGCTCATTTTGTTAGTCATATATGGAGCCAGAGATAACGACACCCTCAGAAGCCTGTTTCCGATGTTTTTTAGGTTGAGTCCTCTTGCAGATTTAGTTCTGTATGTTTTCATGAAAAAAGGTGCCATAGACAGGCTCTTGGCCACTGTGTGTTGTTGCAGAATGGACAGCAATGAAATCAGCAGTCCAGCAGTATCGATGATGACAACATGTCTACAGTCAGTTTCATGTAGGCAGGGACAGAGGGACACAGAGATGGAGACAGAGGAGAAAACAGAAGGAGACATGTAGGCTGACAGGAAGGATAGAGACAGGTTCAGATTCAGTGTGATATGATTTCCAATAAGACACCTAACCAGAGTCCTGTACGGATCCTTTTTTGAAAACCCACAGCCACCTCATCTTCGGGCTGCAAAGTTTCATGGCTGGAGTCCTCCACGTCAGTGACCAATGTGACCACGGGGTCAAAGGTTACACTGGTGTCACTGACTTTCAAAATAAAAGCAACTGCAGCTTGATAATAGTGATTTAGATGTTAGAATATTACACATATACTGCACAGCTTTTTACTTTCTTTTACTCTGAAAAATGAAAAATAGCTTTTTGTTCTACCCCCTGCCTGCCTGCGTTGAGTTCCTTTTTACCTGTGAATTTATTTGTATATACATATTTTTACCTGTTACACAGCTTTTTGCGGGTTACCCACTGGATCCCAGACCTGGTGCAGGACTCTGCACCTAACTGTAGATACCAGTCTTGTCCTGACTCTGCTGTGGGAGATCTGCTCACTGGGAAATTTGTGATGGTTTCAATAAATGTAAATAAAATGCTGTTATTAATTTATTATCTGTAAGTTGATGTCTATCATTATTATCCTTTAATCACAGAAACAAACCAGATATTATTTTTGATTCACTGAGCTCATTAAAGCTGCCACACTGTCTTAAACTAAACCTTTATTTAGACTGTTTTTGTATGTTTAACAGAGAAAGAGCATCTTAACAAGTCTGCTGGACTTTTTATTTTTTTGTCTCTCATATTCATTTTAGTGAGGTTGTATGTTTCCTGTTGTAATTTTTTGTACAGTTAATAAACTAAGTTACATACCATTTGTTCATCTTATTGTATAATGTGGGAGGTGCAATTATTTTTAGGATGTGATTCAGAGCAGCTATTTTGCAACAGCTGATGAGTGATTGGCAATATGGAAAAAGTCTGATGTCACAGTATTTGTAATGTTCTATGAAAAAACTGGAAATGTCTGCCTTTGGTGTACTTGGTGTACTCACAGCATCAAGGCTTGGCAGCTTTATTTGTAACTCATAGTGCTTCACCAAGACTACGAAGTGCATGAGATCAGTCAAAGGCATGGCTGAACAGCAGAGTTTTTACATGTTAGATGTTAAAGTGGATATGAAGTTACTTCTGTGTGCAACATATTAAAAGCAGCTTCACACTGTTTGGTTCCAGATTTTGGGATCAGTGGACTCCGCTGGTGATTTGTTCACTTGTGTATAACAGAATGGATCTTTACTGTATGGAAACCTTCCTGACAACTCAGCTTCCCACAATCCTCTGTTATTCCATGAGTGTAAAAGCCCAGCTCCTGTTGTGTTCACTGCAGCTCTGCTCTTAAATAGTCAGACTAGTTCCAGCCTAGTCAGACAAGCATGAACTGATGAAGCCTCTTGGATAAGAGGTGAAACATCTTCTAAGACAAAACTAAGTCCAGTTGCATTCAATTCAATTGCCTTGAGATAACTATGACCTGGATGAATGAGAATATCCACAGGCATAAGTTGGTGTTTGTAAGCCAGTGCTTCAGGCAGACCTGGGGTTTGCATGTAAATGTGAGGCAGCTCCCTGTTTATGTCACTAGGTGGTGCTCTTGCACTGTCTATCCCACAACACATGTGGCGGCTCACACTGTTTGTCCCTGGCAGCACAGTTATGAGATATGCTCTGTTCAGGACGCCATGGTTTTTTGTTCAAAGTTTACCTTCACTTGCCCCGCAAGGTGAGCATTGCAGCAACATTATGGGTCGGCGGTATGGCCCTAAAACAATATCAGGATATTCCTGGGTATTTTTGAGATAACCATATTCTTGACGATATGACAAATTAGTGAGATTTTTTTTTTTATTCTAATTTAAGAACATTGTTACAAAATCAGTTATGTAGCTTCACAGTTTGCTTCAAATCTTCAGTGAAAACTGAAATGATGTTTCATTTCTTTAGTTTGTGAACAACTCAGAGTCAGATTCAGATTCTGTTACACATTTAAACAAGTGTCCCCTGGGCTCTATATATATATAAATCACCTCTGACCATCAGGCTGTAACCTGTGACAGGCTGTTAGCAGACAGTCACATATATGGAGTTTTTTTCACGTAGGTTTCCATCAGTAGAGGTTTGTGACAGAATCAGAGAGGAGAGGGAGAGACGCTGTGCTGCTGCCAGAGGAGCCGCTGAATGAGTTCCCTCTGAGCGCTAAGAGAAGTGAAACATCCACAGGCCAATTCAAATCACAATGACTGCTTCATATTTTACCTCTAGGTGTTCCTGTTTTACCTGATCAAACTGTTTTTATTCACCATTGATGCTTTTATTTATTTATCTAGTTTTACATCTTTAATTGTGGTTTTATTTCTTTTTACTTCTTGTTGCCACTTTATGTGAGTTTGTCTTTGTTTGCTTTCTGTGTCTAAGTGCTTTTATTTTGTATTGTTTTACTCGGCTTCTGATTTCAAGGTTGAGAGAGATCAAAAAGTTTACTTTCATTTGCCCCACAAGGATATGGATAAAACCCTCTGGACATGTAGACTGAGCCCTCACAGACCTCGGCTGTCCGTAATGTGACGTGTTCACTGTCATCCTGTGAAGTCTGCAAGGGCAGAGACTGTAAGCCGCTGATAGAGAGGCCTTCAGCCTGTTTCACTCGCGGCTGTGGAAATGTTCAAGCAGCAAATCCAGTCGTGTGCACGGTTATCGCTCGCTGCCATCACATTCTGTCTGCTCATTTGTCCCTGCAGATATAAGTCCCATGCACAGGCTTTTTTTTGACTGAACAAAGTGCTATTCATACATCTCTGTATAACACAAAGGCTCCAGAAATATCTGTAAATAATGACTATGACTAATAAACAAACATCAGAGGACCTTCTTTTGCTCTTTTTAGGCTAATTTTACCCTGTTCCACTGCACAGCCTGATAGACTGCAATAATAAAATGTATTTTCAGTCTCTCTACATATCTCTCTATCATGATGTGGTGGAATGAGTCAAGGAGCATTTTAACAGGACTAACTATCGATAACTATGTTACACATTCAGAAGTTTTGTTTTTTTGAAAGAAAATTCAACGTCATGTTGCAGTCAGTGCGAAAATTAATTTAATTTATTGTGTCACTTTTAAAATCCCTGTAAACAAGTTAGTGCGACTGAAATAGTCCTAAAGTGAATTTGTCACAGTGGGACTAATGGTGCGTTCATTTTGTACTCGCAGGTTGGAAATTCCCAGTTCCCGGTTAAAAGTTTAAACTCAAACGCACCCTGAGATCGTATTTCCAACTCGGAAACTCGGAGCAACCGCATCAACCCCCAACGAATTCAAGATGGCTGCCGATCACATACATAGTGAGTAAACACTGCTAAAGTACTGTTTATAGCAGTTATATCTTATTTGTTTTACATCAGGTCAGTCTCATCTGCGCCGTTCTTCAGTTGGACTGCATGATGGTTTTGAAGCTGTCTATACTCCCAAAGTGTGAGGGCAACAAAGGCTTTCTTGCGGGCGTCCATGTTTTTTTCCAACTTATCCACCGTTGTCAACTAGAATGCAAAAACTGTTGTCAACTCGGAGGTGACATCATTCCCACTTCCGACTTCCGACCTCTGAGTACAAAACGAACGCAGCATAACACACACACACACACACACACACACACACACACACACACACACACACACACACACACACACACACACACACACACACACACACACACACACTCTGACTCCTGCATGTATACAGTCAGCTAGACCCAAACTGGCCAAGGCGCTCTGAACATGCTCTACAGTTTCCGCCCAGATTTCCAGTAGCAATAAATAACAGAAGAACAAGAACCAGTGACTGGAGACGTTTTGATTATCATGATGTGTTGTATTAAATAAGTAAGTTGTAAAGTTTAGTTTATCAAACTTAAGGTTTTTCTGGGACTTCCTTTCAACTGAAGCCTCCAAGATTTACTTCTTCTCCGTGGTCGTCTCCCACATCACATACTGCCTGACAGGTTCGTCTAAAGACTGGGGCAACACATCAGTGCCACACACACTCAGAGATTTAAGTTTAAGGCCAAGAATTAGCTTGTTGACGCCCAAAGATGTGAACATGGATACACCTCATGTTTAACTGTAACATGTGAGAGATGATATTGTCTGTAACCGTGTTACATGTGATGTGTTTTAATATGTTCTGACCTGTTTGTTATTTTTGTTTTTAATATTTCTTGGATGCCTTTTTACAGCTGGTGGAGGGACTGCTGATGAAAATTAGCCTTTCAGCTAATTCAGGTGCATTTACATTTGTTCAAATGTTGCACAGTGTCCCTTTTCTTAAATAGGTAAATAAGTAAATACATTAAAATAAAAGTAGATGAATCCTCCTGCTTGCTGTCTTCACATGCTGGATAGTGTGTGTGTGTCATGAGGCTCTGTGATTCATGACAAACTGAGGATCTCCTACTCACCGATATTTACAAAGCCACTGCTGGTAAAATCCCTTCCTACTTATCTTCTCTTTCAAATACGAAATATGGAAATTACAATCTGTGTTTGCAGGACGTTTTGCATCTTGATGGGTCCAAAGTCAGAACTGAACTGGGGATGAAGTCTTTCAGGTTCTCTGCACCTTCAGCGTGGAACAATCTGCAGAGTGATTTAAGCTTCAACAAACAGTGACCTCGGTTGAGTTTGAACTTATGGTGAAATCTCGAGCCCAGCCTGTCTGTGTGCAGCTGCTTCATCTCAGAAATTTATCTGAATCAGATTTATGTGAATTTTATTTGTTGTTTTAACTGCTGCTGTTTTTGTCCTGGGCTCCCTGATAAGATCGATCTTTGACCTCAACAGGACAAATCTGGTCAAATAAAGACTAAATAAATAAAATCCTTTTCCCCAGTTGATTTTAGCTGAATGTCACAGTTGCCCTGAGTTGATTGGAGGGTGATTCAGATCACCTGTTGTGCAGCTGTGGGGACTGACTCCTAATTGGAAATTGAGAGCAGCTTGATGGGCTTCTCCCCCAGGGCCAATCAGAGTGTGACGACGCCCTTTCTTAGGTTTTAAGAGAGGTGGTGAACCGAACACTCTGATCCTTCCTCAGTGTGGTACACACCTCATGTTAGTGGACACTGTCAGTCAGAAACCTTGGTGTTTAGGCTCTTTTGAGAGACTTCTTTGTCTTTGGATTTTCTGTCTGAGGGGGATTTTGTGCATTTTTAAATTTAAGATGAAGGAATGTTAAAGAACACCTTAACATTAAGGTCACCTGCATCTTTGCTGTTCTTAGTGTTTGTGGGAGTTTTTGCATGGCCTAATGATCATGAATATTTCAACAACACTTCCTGTTTCCATTTCAAAACAAAAGCCCTCTGACAGTGTTTCTGTGGACAGAATCCCTTCATTTGTTAACCCAAGGCTTTTTATTGTGAATTAGAGGAGTATCAGCATTTAGTTGGTGAAATGCAGTAATTACAGAAGCAGGCAGCTCAGCAGCAGCATTAGCGCCGTCTGTCCTGAACTCAGTGACATACAGGAGAGCAG